>JANITW010000006.1:12322310-12334139 GCA_027564335.1 Erythroxylum williamsii | reverse complement strand
TTAATTAATAATAATATTTTAATTAAATATAATGTAATTAATTAAATAATAATAATTTAATTAATTATATTGTTATTAATTAATTACAATATAATTAATTCCAATATATTTATTTATTTATTTATTTAATTGACATGACCATAAATTTGATTATTGAAATTAAAGCTTTATTTATAAAGTTATTTGGCTCATAATTATACCTTTTATCTATTCTTTGTATATAAAAAATAAAAAATATAGCTCCCACTCTCATTCCTCTCTCCCATTTCTTTGGACTATGAGAGGAATGAAGGATTGTCCAAAACTAAGGAATGAAACTCTTAGGTCTTCAATAATATGTTCATACTAAACATCAATTTTTATTCCATACCCATACTCATTTTCCCATACCCCCCAAACCAGTGCACCCTTAGTATGTTGTTCCTAGGTCTTGCCTCTTGACATCCAATTGTCATAATCTAATTTGGAGCTCTCTAACTTTGTATTTTCTGTCTAGCCCTCTTTCCATACGAATTTGCATACTACCACCTTTGGGTGATAATTTTTAGTTTTGTTGTGCCAAGGAGCTTTTTTGACGATTGTGTTTACCTCTAGTTAAGGCAAGGAAGAACAATTTGTCGTACTCATTTGATTATTATTGATTAGTGGAAGTTTTGGTACCATTTATTAAAGGTACCATGGTTTTTCCCCACATTTGGATTTTTCACGTAATTCTTTGTGTTCTTTGTTTTGTTTGGGCTGATTATATTTGCATTATACTGCTGTGATTTTAGTTGGTATCTATTTCCTATCTAACTACACAATTTGAGAAAGCATGTAGTTTGTTTTCGCTTATTGTTTATGTAATCGGGTCCCTTTTCTTGCCTAACATAGTGGAATAAGAGCTTTGGGATAGGACTTGTGTGGTTTTGTGCCTGCTAAGATGGAAGATAAAAGTGACATCTAAATAATGCTTTATTTAAATTCCAGAAACTACTCCACGTGGAAAACTAAAATGTAAGACATCCTTTATTGTGAGAATTTGTATAAGCCTAAATTGTAGGCAAATTACTAGTAATAATGAAAACTTAAAGCATATGTTAGATTTTAGTATCACAAAACAAGAAATTCTATTAATGTTCAAAACAATTATATAGCTTCAAGGTTTGAACTTTATTAAAAAAAAGTTCTCAATTATATGCATTGTTTTATGCAAAAGAAAATATTAGGAATAGAATAATGTGACATAGAGAACTAAACAAATGATTATAGAAATTATGAGAAAATTTAACTATTTAGGACTCCAAAAGAGTGGTTGAAATACAAAAGGACAGTTCATTATGTTAATGTGAGTAGTGACCTTGAAAATTTAACTATTTAGGACTCTACAAGAGTGGTTGAAATACAAAAAGACAGTTCATTATGTTGCTATGAGTAGTGACCTTGACCAAAGGTTTGGCTTGCAATATGTGATGTGAGTAGTAGTAGCCATCATTGTCACTATTGTAAAATGAACTAAACCACCTATGACTATTTGAACCCATTCTCGATGTCTCCTATGCTACACCTTTAAATTAAACAACAAACTCCCCTCCAAATTTGGTAGTGGGACAATATAGTTCATTTTAAATGACATTATATAGGCTTTCTCTCGAGCAGTTCATTTTTATCAATTACTACTATGCGACCTAAAAAGCTTTCAAACTATTATAAAATCACACCATATTAACCTAAAGAGTTATCTCTTATGTTGCCTGAAATGTATTGAAAATATTATAAAATTACACCAAAGAGTTATCTATTATGCCATCTAAAATCTCCTCTTAGTTTTTCTAATTTTTCAAATAACTAGTACCAACCAATTTTGGGAAAAACCATCACTATCAGACAAGAAAACTAATGGATGAGAAACCATTGCCATTAGATGAGAAAAATAGAAAAGTAGATAAAGATAAAAAGAAAAACTACAATAACTAGTTTTGTATTTAAATACAATAAAAATGTAGAAAATCAAAAGTCCATAATAAAACACACCTGCATAGAACTTCCCAAAGTTCAACTTTATGTTTAACTTTACTATACTTGTACCATAATAGCGAAGAGTTATTGGTATAAGTTGAAAATAGGGGAAGCAAAAAAGGAGGAAATGATTTTGATGTCCAATGCCCAACCTATTAGGCATAATCATCTAATATATATTTATCTATAATTTTTATATTATTATGTAAAATTTAATTATAGTTCCTTTTATTGTTCCCTAAAATATTATATAGGATATAATATTTGAAATAGAAATATTTGTTTAAAGATGAAAATTAGTCTAATTCAGACTAGTCTGACCTATCCCGACCTGATGCCACTCAAATTAATCAAAATTTATGTCGAGTTTAGACTTTTTTAAAAGAAAATATTCAAACTTCAAGCCACATTTGGGCTTAAGTTACTTGACCTAAAACTCAAAATTTTTTATGTAACATTATATCATTTTGAATAAAATGACATATTTTTAATGTTTAAAAATTATTAAAAAAATTGAGAGCTAGGGTTTTAGTTTTATTTATTGCTTAATTTACCAAAATCATTATCAATACTTATTGCTTAAGAATACTTTATTATTTTCTTAAAATAGCAATGATTTTCATTATTGCATACCTAAAATTTTAAGGCAACTATTTTTTAATTTTGTTGCCTTTTAAAATACATTAGAACAACTCACTATTTTTATTGCTTTTTAATATTATTAAAGGTAATGCTTTAAAATTTGTTGCATTATATTAGTTTTAAGTAATGCATTTTAAATACTGTTAGAAATTGATTGTTGCCTCAAGTTTTTTTTTGGTCATTGTGACATAATATGATTTTTTATTTCAACCTAACTGAAAATGCAATATACTACTTTTAGTTAATAATAAAATAACGTTGGTTAACTTAATGAAATTTAAAATAAATAAAAATTTAATTATTTACCCTTATTTTGATAATATTAATTCAAATAATTGTATTTCAATCACTAAAAAATTAATTACAATGTCAAAATTGAACATTCCTAATTATGAGACAAGATTCTTAATTCAAAAACTAAGGGGTTGTTTGGTTCCATTTCTTTTTTTATTGTGATTTTTAGTTTTTTAGTTTTTGGTTTATTTTTTAATTAAAAAACAAAAACTTATTTGGATGAGATTTCTAATATAAAAAACTAAAAACAAAAACATATTTAGTTAAGATTTGTAATCAAAAACTAAAAACAAAAACATGTTTAGTTTTATCATCTTGTTTCTATTTTTGTAATTATACTCTTATGTTAATTATTTTAATATAATATATGATTTTTTAAAATTAATTAATTCTCATTATAGTAAATAAAACATATGCAAATTCATATAATTAAAGAAATTTGTATACTAATTGTATATAATAAAATTCTATAAATTTAAGCTTGTAGGAATCAACGAGTCTTCTAATATATTTACATAAAACTATGACTTTATTTCATCTTTGTCTTCACTCATTGGAGGGGTTTGCATGACTACCCTTTTAGCCATGAATGTGATTGGAGGTGTTTTATTGCATAACAACCTGTTCAACTATGTAAAGGCAATGTCTATCATGCCAAATGTGTGAGGGTTTTGTTTTTATGTTTATGAAGCTGAAAAAAAATAAAGGAATTGATAGTGAGAAAAAAGCTATTAAATTTATATATATCACATGACTTACAACGTTAACAAAAATATTAATTCACTTTTAAATCTAAATTTGGCAGCTAGTTAGAAATTTCTCTAATTAGGATTTCCACCAAAAATATTCAAATGTTCTTTACTAGATAATCGATTTATCGTCAACAATGTTATGCCTTGGGGTATCATGACAATATCAAAGTTTATTATCATTTGAAAATATTGACTCAAAGTATATCCCAATTTAATGAAAAAAAATACTTGACATTGCTTAGCTCTAAAAGACATATATGAAACTTTACTTGTCATTAACTCCATATGCTAGAAAGGGCTAACTCCATATACAAAGTAAAGCAACTAACTTTGTATTAATGTGAAATTTCAGTTCAAATTAGTAAGGTTAGCATAACATTTGGTTTATTATCTAGAGGAAGTGAATGTCTTCAAGCTTAGATCTGCATCATTCCAAGGCTTCCTTTTAAGTTTTAGATTTGTTAAGTGGGTACGCTAAACTTTAATATGAGTGAATGTATCAACCATAACTTTGACAGGAATAGAACCAAAGAAAACAAGAAAAAGGCTAATTGATGATGTTGAGCACTAAGGGTTGCTGATAAGCATATAGGAAGAAAAATGTTTCCCTACTCTACTTTTTCATTAATTTCTACAAAAATAAACAAACAAAAATCGAGCCTTACATAATCTTCTGCAAAAGATAATTGAACTTTGCTTCTCAAGTTGATATTCATTCCATCAGAACAAAATACAAGCTGCAATGGGTAAGATTCATGGATTCATTTACGCAACTAGTTCTTTTAGTTGCAATCTGCAAGCACAAAAAGAGCACACAGACATTAAAATATCAGTTACCTAAAACTTGATGATCTGTTGGGTAGGATTAAATTCAGAACTTCATAAAATCTACATTGGCAACCTCGCAATATTGATTTTTTTTTGCGAGGAAGGAATCATAGATCATCCCATAGGTAACTTGTAATAGTTGGAAATGTTAAAGATTATAGATCCTATAGGTTACTTGTACACAAAGTTGATTGCCACTTGATAATGTTAAGAGACCAAAAGTTGTTCCTAGTCTAAGTAATTAAAAGGTTTTTACAGATACTATTAATATGAACCTTGACATCATCATAACTTGATCGATCCTAGCTAACTTGCAGTTATGTCAGCTCTGAAATACTCTCAGGACGAAATGAGCTAAATTGGTTCTTTCACAGTATAGGGAAAACAATAAATAGAATAAAAGAGAAAGAGTTAGTATAGGCTTACCCTGTTTCGAATCATTGGAGTGGGAGTATCAGACATAAGGTAAATTATCATATCAATGAGTACATCCACTTATTTCAACACTTAAATCTTATAATTCAATTATGAGAATATTTGTAAGTAGAAACTTACATATCTCTTGAACCATCGTACAAAGTGTCGTCCAACCTCATTATTTACTTCATCCTGCATGTTGTCTAGCATGATGTCGTGCAATAATGCCTCGTATATCCTAAGTTACATTATTCTGTATTTTAGTTATGAACAAGATAAAAATTAAAAATCGAAATAATAATGTTCAACTTACTACATGAAAGGTTGAACCTCTTGATGGTTTAATAAAATATAACCATGGGCAGCCTCAACTTCTTGCTTTGTTAACATTCTTCTTGTTGTACGTTCATATGCTCACCCAAGATATGTAAAAATGGATATGTTACCATCAACATCACTCGTTCCTTCCCCATCGTCATTACGAGAAACTTTTCTTTCTCTTGTGTGAACGTGTGACACAAAATAATGCCCACAAAATGTATTAACTTCCTCCACTAAATAAGCATTACAAAAGGAACCTTTAACTCTAGCCTTGTTTTTGAAATTTTTCTTCAAGTAATGCAAATACCTATATTAGAAAATATGGTTATTACAATGTAATAGTTAAAACACGTTATAACTTCAATTACAATTTTTTGAATTTGAAGTACCTCTCAAATGGATACATCTATCAATATTGAACTGGACCAGCTAGTTTTGTCTCGTGTGCTAAATGCACAGGTAAATGTTCCATACAATCGAGAAAACTTAGAGGAAAAATTCCTTATAACTTGCACAAAATTACTGAAATCTCCCTTTCTAGGATTCCCATTTCAGTGTACTTGATTTCAAATGATGTCAAACTTTTCAAAAACAAACTTATTTATGTGATCACTTCCCAAACCTTATTCGGTAGCAACTCCTGAAATGCGATTGGAATTAACTTTTGCATAAATACGTGACAATCATGACTTTTCAACCCAAATAATTTGTACTTCCTCATGTCCACTCACCTTACAAAGTTTGAAACATAACTATCGGGAAATTTCAGACCCTTCAACCATTCACACAATATTTTCTTTGTTTTTTGTCTAAAGTGTAACATGCTTTCGGATATTTACCGGTGCGAAGATCTTTATGTAACTCATTCCTTCTACAAAAAATTTACAAATCAGCTCGTGATTTTGCATTGTCTTTTGTCCTCCCTTCAATGTTCATTATGGTATTGAAAATATTGTCAAAAAAATTTTCAATATGCATCACATCTAAAATATGACGGATCAAATTCGTTTTTCAATATGACAAATCTCAGAAGATGCTTCACTTTCTCCAACCAAAGTTCTTACTAATGCTTGTATTAACTTCATCAGCTTTAAATTCTGTAACTTTCAGTAAGCCTAATTGATCAATCTCTATCAAAATATGTTCATCATCTTTGTAAGGGGGGACGGTGTTTTTACCATCCTATTCTTAATGAACTTGTGTTTATTGTGTCTGAATAGATGATTTGGAGGAAGAAATTTCTTATGATTGTCAAACCAACACATTTTGCCCCCGTTTGGAAGATAAAATGCATCAGAATCATTGCTACAATGATGACAAGCCAATTTTTCAGTTATGTTCTATCTAGATAACATGGCAAATGCTAGAAAATCACTAATGATCCACATCAAAGTCGCCTCAACATACAATTCTGTTTTACAGAGACATCATATGTTTTAACACCATATTCCCACAGATGCTGCAATTCAGATACCAATGGTTGTAAGAACACATCAATTTGATGCTTTGAATTTGTATGCCCTGTCACAATCATTGTCAAGAACATATATGCCTCTTTCATACACGTCCAAGGAGGCAAATTACAAGGAGTCACTATGATTGGTCATGATGAATATTCCTACCCGGATTGACCAAATGGTTGGAATCCATCCGTCGATAATCCCAAACTAACATTTCTACATTCAACTGCAAAATCAAGATGGGTATCATTGAAATGCTTCCATGTCAGTACATATGATGGATGACTCATTACTCTATTTTCTTGTTCGTGTTCAGCATGCCATCTCATATGAGATGCAGTAACATCAGAAGTATAAAGTCTTTGAAGTCTCGGAGTTAGTGGGAAATAATACATCCGTTTTCGTGGTACTAATTTCTGTTTCATTGAACGCTTTCTAGGCCTAAAACTAAATTGGCCACAAAATTTGCACTCTTTTAAATCTACATCATCTCCCCAATACAATATACATCCCAATTTGCAACAATCAATTTTCTCAACAAGCAAACCAAGACCCCTAATAAGTTTCTTCATATTGTAAAAATTATCAACCATTGTATGATCACGAGGTATTGATTCATTATACCACTCAAGAATTTTATCAAAATTACGGTCCGAAATATGTCCTCCAGATTTTATGTTCAATATTCGCGCAATCGAAGACAATTGGTTATTGTCTCACAATTTGGCCATAACTCTTGGTCTGCTGATTGTAGTAAGTCAAAAAATTGTTTTGCATGTAGGTTAGGTTCTTCTTCAAGATTTCCTTTATTTTCATGAAATGTATTACCACTTGCATCATAAACCATTTATATGTACAGATTTCCAGTATCATCACCATAATTTGTTCTAAATCCAATCCTCCCTTAAAACTCATTAAAATGCACAGACGATTCTACTTGATTACCCATTGAGCTGCTACAAATGCCAGCTTCCCCTTGTTGTGTCCACTCAAAATAATTTGGGGCAAACCTTTTTCTCAACAAATGCCCATTAACTTCTTCAATAGGAAGGAAAAATTTGTGATTGCACTTTTTACATGGACATCTGATTTTCGACCCATCTATATATGCAGGTTGAGAATAAGCATAATGAACAAAGGCTTCAACTCTGGCAACAAATTCAGGATTAATGTAACCATCAGGTGTTAATCATCTGTACATCCAAGATCCATTGACATAACTCATTTCTGCAAAACTATTAATGTAAAACAGTGAGTCCTTAGTTAGTATCCTTCATACTCGTAAAAGTATACAGAACATCTAAAATAAGACATGTGACTTGAGACAATAAATTTTAGTTGTGACTCCTAAGCTCCTCGTATTTTTCATCAATAAGCCTCACAGTCTCAATCATCACGGATTTTGGGTTAAAGGTTATGGATTCGAATCTAAAAACAAACCTATACTAAAGATCTCACATATATGTTTCTAATCATATATGTGAGAAGATCTTTTCAATCATAAAAAATCCTATATTAAATATTTACTACTGCGAAATATTATAAGTATTCATCAAAATATGAATACTTATTTGAATAAATTGTTTAAAAATATTGCTAGTTTTCACAAAATGTGTGTAAAATTTCACATATGATAAGTAAAAAGAAGTTAATAACGACGGAATAAGAATCAATGAAATAACAAATTGACAATTTAAGGTAATTGGAACTATAATATAAGTCACACTCATCCTATATTAATTCAATTATAAACTAAAGTTCATTCCACAAACAAATACCCAAATTAAACCTAGTTTAAAAAATGTAGTAAAAAACAAATTCACTTACCTTAACCGACACGCAGATGGATCTTATTAAAGTACGTGAACGAAGATGATAATGACTGAGCTAGAATGGAAAATATAGAAACTGATACAAGTGTCATTAAAATGTCTGAAAATTCATTTTTGACATTGTCACGCATGGAAAAAAAAATGGAATGTCATTTTAATATCTGCTAAAGCTTCTCTTCAAACTCTCTACAAATGAATATACTGGAAACAAATGAGTTCCTATAACCAAGAACAATTTTGTTCACTGGTTAGAAAACGGGAAATATAATACTTTAGTTGCCATGAAATATTTAAATCAATCAAGGTCGTGAACTATATCCAATCATCATAAGATAAGGACCTCTTATTTTAATTTATAAATGGTGATGTCACATGCTACGAGGATCCTATTGAAAATTCGATAGAGTTTCCCCTATAAAATGGGCATCCCCTTTTGGAAGAAGAGTCAATCTTGAAAAAAACAAAATACTTCTATATCAACCAACAATCACAACTCATATTGGGTCTTCAAACTATATGTCTATTCTTAATTCAGTCAACATTTACATCGCAAAATCTATAATTAAGCAATGGCCAATACAAGTAAACCAATTTGTAATCCATACACTGTCAATTATAGTCAATACATTAACATATTCTCAATTCTAATCAACAATAAAATAATTTAATTTAATTTTTATCCTTAATCTTAAATATTTAAAATAATTAAATTGTTTTACCTAACAAAATCCCTAATCATAATTTCACAATCCCCACCTCTATTTTTCTACATTTTTTTTGCCTTTATGTCTATAACAGGTTATTTTTGCTGTTTCAATAAAAAATATTGCCATTAATAAACACTAGTTGAATCCCCTATAATATCATATTTATGTACAAGTTCTTTTACATTCAAATAAGTGACTTCAAAATGCTTAGCCTATGATAGTTTTATTCTTGTTACCAAATAATAAATTTAAAAGATTATCACAATATAACTTGATAATTCTAATAATTGAATTAAACAAAAAAATTCTGAAATCACATTTTGAAACCAAAATACTTGTGAACTAACACTATACCAAGTTTAAAAATTCAGTACGAATTATAAAAGAGGGAAATGTATCTATTTGAAACTTTACAAGACCATCCACTAATATAAAAATGTAATATACAATTGGATTTCATATCATCTAGACATAAAAATTTGATTATGTATAACCAATTTAATCAAGTTTTTCAACATTTTTGTATATTAACATATATATATTATCCTTTTGCACGATAATGTTATAAATAGGTTTAAGATTCATGGGAGTCGCCACTTTAAGCGATATTGGCATTCAAAAATTGAATACGAATTGATTTCATTATTATTTTGCTACATGTAAAATCAAATCACACCTTCATTTATCAAAACTCTTCATCTAGCTCATGAAATTACAAAATCCCTTCTATTTTGTTGTTTAACATTTAGGAAAACATCACATACAAACTCATTCTTTTATTAAACAGTAAAAATGTGTTAGGATTATCTTACATACATTGGCTATTCCACCTCTTACATTTTTGTTCGTAATCAGTTTGATAATTATGTTTACTCTAGGAAGAATTAGGATGATTCATGAATCTACGTTTTGCTATACGTTGATAATATGTTAATTACAACTAATAATAAGGTATTCATTAATAGTCTGAAGAGCTTGTTAAGTAGTAAGTTTTAGATGAAGGATTTTGGTATAACTAAGAAAATATCTTAGGAATGGAGGTTTGGAGGGATAACAGAGTTTGCTCTAATTGCAACAAAAGTACATTGAAAAGGTGCCATAGACTTTTCAAATGGATTAATTAAAACTAGTTTGCACTATTTTGATAGCAGATTTTAAACTTGATATAAGTACATTACCTAGTTTAAATGCTAAGAAGGAATACATAAAGCAAATTCCTTACTCAAGTGCAACCAAGAGTTTGATGTATGTTAGGGTGTACATAAGACCAAATCTAGTATATGCAATTAGTGTAATAAGCATGATTATGGGTAATCCTGTGAAAACTTACTTAGAAGTTGTTAAGTAGACTATAAGATACCTAAGAGGTACAGGTGATATTTGCTTGATTTGTGATTTTAGTATTCAATAATTGGTGTTGTTGGCTATATAGATTTTGATTATGGTGGAAATAACTTTAGAATTAGGTTTGTTGACATGAGTTATCTTTATCCTATTACACATGGGATCGATTAGAAACCAAAATTACAAATAATAGTTGCATTGTTTTCAACATAAGCATAATATATGTCATTAATAAAAGAGATTAAAAAACACATAGGGTTGTATGATCTTGTTGATAGTTTAAGTGTGGGCATATGTAACTTTATTATTTATTGTGATAGTTAGAGTACACCAAGTGTGGTTAAAAATTCTACACCAAGTGTGGTTAAAAATTCTATCTATCAGGAAATATTAGAACATTTTCATGTCACGTTAAATTTTATTTGGGATATCGTTGAAGATAAGGTGTTTCCTACCCAAAAGATAGACACAACTAATAACCAGGGTTGTTCCTATCGTTTTATAGGCCCTGGGTGAAATTAAAAAAAGTGCCCAAAAAAGGGCCCCAATAAATCGACAATATACTTAAATTTACATATTTGTATGAAACATAAATGACTCAATTTATAAGTTTTCATAATCAACTAAATATTAAATGATCATAACACTAACAAATACATGGAGGATCATGATTTATAAAAAACAATATCTCCGTGCATTTTTAGATGCAAAATCGTTAATAATATTATCAAGAATATTGTCGAATTACTCAAATTTCTCTATATGCTAATCTCTCCATTACTCAAATTTTTATAATAATAAGAATATGAAAAATGACGAGAGGTATTGTCTAAAGGAAACATAAGATTCAGTTCTATTACAGACCATTTTTCAACTAAAATATCACTTACTTTATTATCAAGATTATCCCAATTTCTAAGATCATAAATGTTCAATAGCTCATCTGCCTTTAAATTTTCTAAAGTGGATGCATTTGGCACATGATCATGCTCACTCAGATTTCTAATATCCTTATGAATATGAATCTCATCACTTAAGTTTTTTTTATGTTGTTCAAAACTACCTTCACCTAATTCCTCGAGACTCTCACTAGAGGTGCCTACTCTTTTAATAAATTTATTATTTTCTCCCTTTTAGGATTCTATCATCCGTGCTACTTGTTTTCTTTTTTTTCTCCTTTTTTCACTTACAGACAGATGCCTTTTAGGTAACATAATATATACTAATTATAACA
>JANITW010000006.1:12298728-12309139 GCA_027564335.1 Erythroxylum williamsii | reverse complement strand
ATTTTTAATATTATATATAATTAAATATAATTATTGCATAATTATTACGTCACACCGGTTCGACCGGTGGTTGAACCAATCGAACCGGTCAAACCGGTAACTAATAAAGTCACCAGTTCGATGATCGGTCCGAATTTTAGAACATAGGTTGTAACCAATCCCCTCGTGAATACCGTCTGTTGCGCAATTCTCACCAAACATTTTTTCATTGGATTACATCCTTCACCTAGGTCATAACCTGATTTTGTTCTGATCCTTTAACTTCAAAATAGACTTGGTGTTGTAATTCACTTTCATAATCTTTTGCAATCAGCACACCAATAAAATAGCAGGCATCATGGCCCTCGCACAACTTATTTTGCCAGTGCTATCAATTCTTAGGGAATGCTATAATTCCAATAATGTATTACCATCAGTGTCGTTAAAACTTTTAGCGGGACGTCACTGATTATCTCCATAAGTTCTTATCACATTATAGGCAAAAGTATTCTATTCAACTGTCTCTTTCTGGACAACTACTAAAGAACTTAGGATCTATTGCTGGAGTGTAAAACTGAATCACACTTTAATTATCCTGGCTCCATCACCTGCCATGTATTTGTCAACTTCTATAGCAAGGAGATGCGTGCTTAAAATGGTAGGACCTTGGAATTTATTGTTGTTAGTATGCAATTAGTAATCTATATTTGCCAAGTGATAGCTAAGAGTTAATGCATGGAAATAACGTATTTGGATAAGCTAACTTATAATTTTACTATTGAACATAAGAAGAAAAACCAAACCTATTATTAGAATCATCAATGTGTTAGTATATTTATCAAGGTTTTTATAAGCCTGGTCGATTAACATAAAGTCACTAATAACCTATAATGTTTTTCTTTGTAATACATACTTATGATCATACTAAATGACTTAAATATTTGGACGTAAAATAAGACATTGACATTTACGTAGAGTTTGAAAAGGATAAATCTTCAATGACATTTACTATTTAAATTGAAAATCAACAATAGGGAAGATTAGGTATCCATTAATCCTACTTGGGTCTTTTGGGTCGTTAATTATGTCAGTCATGTTCCATTAACTTGTAAGAGTGTAGCAACTGTTGTCGGGAGGGAATCATTGGCTATCTCCGTCATGACCATATCCTTTTCGTGGAGCGTCAGGAGAGGGTTTTTGTTTTCAAACCACGTGCATGTGTATCCCTTCCAAGAATGCTGCTCTAATAAAAAGAACAATAAAGCCATCTTTCAACTTTGGATGCCTTAAAATATAAACGAAACTTATCTATAAGCTAGATAATAATAGAATCCCAATCCTCTAATTCTGATTATAGAGCTCACTTTATAATATTGAAAAGGGTGAATGCACTGTTCACTGTACCTTCGAAGTTAGCCATATACAATGATCATTAATTAAGATGGATAATGATTTTAGTTGGCTCTAGAATCATCTGTTTTTCTTATTTTAATGGCATCACAGCTTTCCCGTACCAAAAAAAAAAAAAACTAGCATTATGAACGTTCGAATGATGTCGTTGATCAAGTTTAGTGTAAAAGTACTAAAGTTGTGGGAGGAAGCACAACGCTACCAGCTTATGCAGGTGGTCTGTCAACTAGGATTCTAGGAACCTACGTCGCCATGGTCATGCGGGCTGTATGTACGTATTATATCTGCGTAGATTATCTATAATTAGTTTGATATCTCACATTTTTTAATCGAGTTTACTGACTTGGCTTATGACCGGTCAGATCCACTCGTGAACTTTCCTCCTTGTATTGAGGGTGTTCCTAATTTAGCTCTTTAATTTCTTCCTTTCTTTTAAACCTTTCGATAGTATGCAGATTAGTGGATGGTTTTATCGTTGTTGGTGCTTCTTTTAATGGTGACAAGATGTTATCAATGCAAAATGGCCTACTTCGCAACTCGTGCGTTCTTATATGGTGGAATACATTTATTGATTTTTTATGTTTATACTTTTAGTTTTCTGTTCTTTGTTTTTCTTGAATGAGTTATTGGGAATATAGACATTTAGAAGCCTGACTTCTGTCTCAACGTCTCTAATGGCTAGTTTCTCATTGGATCACACTGAAATACCTAGTGCCATTTTTTTCTTAACCAGCCAAGGGATCAGGGCTTTTAACTTTACACAACATGGTAGGTTTCCGGTTGATTATAGCGTACAACAAATTCAAACACTCGATTCGATCTTACCAAAAAGCAAAGAAAAAATAATATTACTGAAGCCTCTATAGATTTGTTGTTTCTAAAAGATCTACTACAGTTCAAATTTAGTTAAGAAGTTACTATAATTTTGTTATTAGCATTATAGGTCGTTTTCTTTTGCTTTTTCTTTTACAAAAGTTTGTAAAACTATAGATATATAATATATTTTAGTAGGAATTCTTAACTTCACTAAAATTCTTAACTTCATCTAATCCTATTTTGACAAAATTAATCAAAATTAGTTTAATTATAGATACATGTTTTTAGGAAATGACAAATTAATATCAAATCACACGTATCTTTGGCTAAATTGAAATGAGTTATTATTCTTTGAAAACATTAAAACTGTGGGAGTTCTTAATACAGTCTATTCTCAGTATCTAGTTATTAGTGATACCATAATTATTCTTATAATTTAATCTTACTACCTTTTGTTATTTTAAAAACTGCTAAATATAAGGGTAAAATATATTGGTCTTGGCCATGTTTTTTATGGAACCGAGAGCTTATAATATGAGCTCAACTACCTAATTTCTTAATTCTGAGTCTTATTATTTTAGTTTTTTACTATATTTTATCAGCTTTTAAATTTCAAACCTTGATTTTCTAATTGAGGTTTTCAAAGGATTGCTTCTGCCCACAAATTGGCAGTCAGTAGATCCTTGGAGTTCATTGAGAGGGCATGGTACATAAAATTCCTTCCTAAGCAAATAACTATTAGTGAACTAATCTCATTGGTAAGATGACTTGGCGACATAACACAAAATTTGTGGCTAACCTATTAAAACCAGTGTTACCCAAAAGCTACTAACTGTTAGCTACAGCAATTTTGTTACATATGAAAAGAGCTTATATACGCCGACTACACATAAAATTCGTGAGTAATGTCAAAAGTATCGTTTAGATTATCAAAGCCCCCAAGTTCGTGGTCAATCTCATTCATCACTGTTAAAGAATATTAGGAGGGGATGAACATCAAGAGAGAACAATAAGCCCTTGCCTTAAAGCTTGTGATTTCATATAGGATAGGAGGTTTAAACCTGAATCAGTTTTACCCTAGTAAGCTCATGTTATGCAATATTCTAAAAGAGTAATATGTTATTTAAATTATCACTGACATCATTCAGACGGTTGACATGGAACTTTTTGTTGGGTAGAAGTACTCGACATTAAAATGTTGTTTTGGTGCTTTATTTTCTTGCGAAAGAATTGGTTATCTTGGTTCACTAGTTTCGGTTTCTAAGCTAAAAGATGCTGTCAAAATGAATCTACTTAGGGGAAAATGAGATTATTCTAGTGAATAAGACTGCTGTGAATTACATACATTTCTCATCGAAACAGTTCATGGAACATTAATTTAGATTCAAAAATTTATATATTAAATAATCTGTGGTACAACTGTACAAGTCTAGGTTTAAATATATTAGTCAATTTTAAAAATGTTTTAGAATTTGCATTATTGTGATTTGAGGCCTCCACATATTTAAAAAGTAAAGAGGAAATCATTAATCATCAACCCCACATGAACTGCTTAATAGATTATACTTCATGTTCTCTCTCACCATTTAATAAAAACGAGTTTGACCATAGGATAGTATCCGTAGTCTAATTATAATTACATAGCATTATTAATTGTTTTATTTAGTTGCATATAAAATTGTGGTCGTTTAAAAACTCATATTACACTACATCTAAATCTACGACCTTGAGCCATAGCATTACTTTTAACATACTTTAGTTACTATAAACCTTATTCTATGATAGGCGCTTCTCCTCCTTTATAAGTTTAGACTTGTGAGTTTCGTTTCTTCTTCAGCTTGATGCTAATTTCACTTGCTTAAATTTATTATCTAAGTTAGCGAATACAATAAATATACATATTTTATCATTGACACGATTCCCTATAATATAATTTAATCTTAAAATCTATAATTTAATAAAAATAAAAAAATAAGCTCATTTTCTAACTCTTTATTATCTCTCTATTTCTCATTGATGAAAACCAACTCCTTTGTTATCACCTCCAGTAGGCATATTCAAGATTTTATTAAATGAAAACAACAAACTCAAAAAATAGTCACTCTAACTAAAACTAAAAGTGCATTTTAAATATCAACATTTTTTAGAATAAATTAAATTTTAATTTTTTAAGCATTCAATTTTAACCATAATGTTTTTAAAAAGTGCAAAATAAATCCTAACTGGATAGAAAATTTGACATTGTTAAATTCCTGTTTATTAAATATCACGCACACTGATATGACAGGTAGGTCATTACACTCAAGCTTTTGTGTTCTTGTTTAAAAAGAAGAGATTATTAGATAAGGGACAAAAACCTAATTAGAATAATGACTTTTAAACTAAGAGTTATATAAATGTAAAGACTTTATGTTAATTTGGGAATAAGAAATTCACTTAATGTAAATTCTTTCTACGATTCTTTGCACAATAGTACAGAGTTCGAGTCCAAGTGTTTTTTTTCAATGAATCATCTATGCAGTCAGTGACTTTGTATATTGTTTATGGGTCGTCTGTTTATCTATGGGTGCTCGTCACCAATAAGGAGACCAACACCCACCATACCTCTATTACACAGCTATCTAGCTTCTCTAAGATGTTATCAATCACAAATTGCCAATCGCCTAACCATTGCCTAATTTCTCTTCCTTCGGAGGTTAATTATTCCTCTGTTAACATTTTTTTTGTCAATTACTTCCATATCCATTTTTGCTAAATTTGTTTCAACTGTAACTCTTTATATACCAATTGTCCAGTCTTGTTTGTCCTACTCTAAGCTACCAATCTCTTAGTCCCTTTTGTTGTTACAACTACTATGTTCCTCGTGATAACTTTAAAGTAGATTGCAACAACTTCATCTTCGTTTAAACAGAGCGTATCTTCTTTAAAAAGATTGGATTTTCTAGATAATGAGTGGTCCACAATACCATATGGCAATGTGCTCGTTATCTAAAATTAAAAGAATAAACAATGCAATGTCATTTAATTGACATAAAATTAACTCCTTTAAATTTTGTATCCACTTAGGTCTGCTTTTTACATTTTGAAAATATTAGGGTTCAACTTAAATGCTTTGAAATGTTGGGTAAGAAAAGTTTCTCCTCTTTGGCCGGCAAGGGGGAAGACGCATCATCAGGTACGTAAATGTATGCTTTTAACTTTTGCTTTTCTAACTTTTCGGTGCGAGTTTGTATGTATGGGGATAATGTCATATTCTTTGGTCATTCGCCATGAGTGTCCCGTCCGTTGGTGGAGATAATGGGTGGAAGTTCCAGCCATCCATGTAGTTGCATTTATTATTTTTATGTCTGCCGGTGTGATCCTTATTTTAGGATGGGTTTTTCATGCTTATTTCAAGTCCTTTGGTTGGTTTTGTATCCTTCACGTTTTCTCGTTTACCCTGCACGTTACCCGTGATACTCTGGTAATCTGGGTGGTGATCTATTCTACTCAACCGAGCAGCATGGGAAACGGGTGGAATGGCTAAGAATGCTCATTGGAGACGGTGATGCTTGGGGGCATATAAGGTAGTCGTTTCAACGTAGAGTTACTGGCACATCACACGTCTTCTCCGTGGGCTTTCTCGAGCATCCTAACAAGTTTGTTGTTGCATAGCAAAAGTCGTCTTCCTGTCTCCACGACCTGTTGATACTCCACTTACCAACCTTTAGAATGTTTTCTTCTTCCTAATACACCCTTTTATAAATAGCTTTTTTTCTTTAGGATCACACCTCACTGAACACATATACTATTTCCACTTATCTACCTCAACAGTGGAATCTCTAAGCGACTTTTATACTGGGATACCACCAACATTACGCCGCCCACTCCTTCCCCTGCGTGTTTTAATACGGATTGGACTTCTTGTCTTAGTCTTTTCTGCGTCCCGTTTTAGTTGGCAATTTTTTTAATCGTTATTTTATTTTATTGCTATTTTATTAAGTATTAATTTTTGGATTATTTTTAGTTCCATATTATTATTATTATTATTGTTTGAATGGCTTTTATATATTTATTTCGTGCTCATTCACCAAATTTTTATACGTGCCAATTCTTTAATTATTACTTCTGTTATTCTACATCATTTTTTACCTATCACATCTGCATGTGAGTCTATCGGAAAACAGTCTCTCTACTATATAGAGGTAAGGTTGCGTACTATAAGATCTCCCCAGATCCCGTCTCACTGCGGGAGTTCAGACTGGGTGTGATAATGATGATGATGATGATGATAATGAAGTTGTATTATAGTGTAAATATTAATATTTAAAATGTACTTTTAACCACTCAAACTAAATGTAAAGTTAATCGAAATAAATATAAAATTAATAGCAAAAAAGTCCATATGCCCTTTTGTCTATATTTTAAGGACCGTGTAAACTAACTAACATGAAATAAGCCAACTAATTGATACTTCAATAATCCATGTAAAGCCATCTTTAAAATTTTTGTTTAGTGTTAACTTTAATTTTCATCAATTTATAAACTTTTATGTTTTATAAAATCTAAATTAATAAATCTTTCAAACTATCAAATTCAATAATAATTTGGTGGTAAACTTGATAATATCATCTTTTCATTATCATTCTTTATAAATTTATACTTATCACTATATAAACACTATAAATAATATATAACTTCTTTGTAAAACTTATTAAATTGTTTTTTATAATAGGATTACTCAAGGTTTTATTGGAAATGTTATATATAATTTATAGCTAAAGTTAAATATTATTTAACGTTGAGTAAAGGATTAAAGCTAAAAACAAGTAAAAACTATACAAACCTTTAAAACAAAACCAAATTACATGAAATTACTTATTTGCTTCTTTAGTATATATTGGGAAATATTCAGCTGAATATTTCCTAAGATATTATTTACTCCTAAAAGTCAATAAATCAAATCAGATAACATGTATCATATCTGATATTGTGTACAAATATTAGGAGATTATGTATAGATATTATAAGATTATATACAGATACTAGTTTCCTAAATTAGCTAGCTCTATTTCTATATATACATGTAACTATGTACTGGTGAAAAGAAGAAAAAAAATAAAACTGTTCAGTATTTTCGCTTGATATCAGAGCTATACTTAAACAGTTTTAAACCCTAGCCACCACCTACTGTCGCTAATATTAGCACCTGAACCCTTGCTGCCAACTACTGTTTCTAATCCTACAAATCTATGTCAACTATGTCTGACGTTGGTGAATCTTTTAAGCCAACTCGTCAAACACCTGCTACTCATAATACTACCTCAGATTCTCATTCCATTCAGATCATTACTATATGGCTTAATGAAGAGAATTTTCTTCGCTGGTCCCAAACAATTAGAATGTACATCCGTGGTAGAGGAAAGATCGGATATTTGACAATGACAAAAGGGAACCTACAACTGATGATCCTACACATGGAATATAGGATGTTGAAAATTCTATGGTGATGACATGGCTGGTAAACTCTATGGAGGAGGATATTAGGTCCAATTATATGTGCTACCATATAGCTAAGGAGCTATGGGACAATATGAATCAAATGTATTCCGATTTGGGAAACCAGTCCCAAGTGTTTGAATTCAACCTTAAGTTAGGTGAGATTCATCAAGGTAAGAATAATGTTACTAAATACTTTAATTCTCTGAAACGTATGTGGCAAGACTTAGATTTGTTTAATGACTATGAATGAAAATCTCTTGATGATTGTAACTATTTTTGAAAAACAATAGAGGATAATCGAATTTTAAAGTTCTTAATTGGACTTAATGTTGATGTCAGAGGCAGGATTATTAGGAGACAACCACTCCCTACTATTGGAGAGGTATTTGTAGAAGTCCGACGTGAAGAGAGTAGATGGTTTGTAATGCTTAGCAAAAGAAATCCTACAACCACTATTGAGAACACAACATTAGTTGCTGGAAACACTATTGGTCATACTAAGAAGATTGAGGAAAAGTCATAGGTATAGTGTGACTATTGTAATAAAACACGGCATACCCGTGAGACATGCTTGGAAACTCCATAGAAAACTTGTAAATTGAAAGGGATCACATGAAGGGAAATTTCATAAGTTGAAGGAAAATTCTACAAATCACTATAAATCACAGAAAATCCCATCAGCACATGAGGTGGATACTGGACAGATTTGTTAAGAGCAAATTAATTACATTATGAAGCTACTAAAACCCAAATTTGAATCCTCAAATGTTCTTAATGCTTCAGTGGCGCAAACTGGTAGTGTTTTTAATGCCTTATCATATTCCTTTCCATATAATTTCACTCCTTGGATCATTGATTCAGGAGCATCTAACCATATGACCAATTCTTTTAATTTATTTCATACTTATGACCCCTTGTTCTGGTCATGAAAAGATCCGTATAGCAGATGGATCATTTTCTATTGTAGAGGGTAAAGGTTCAATAACTCTATCCTCAAATATCTGCCTTAAATCTATCCTACATAGTCCAAAACTAACATGCAATTTGTTATTCGTGAGCAAACTAGCCCGTGACTCTAATTGTACCATTACATTCTTCGACTCATTGTGTATTTCAGGAACTAACTTCGAGGAAGATGATTGGCAGTGTTAAGTTGATAAATGGTCTCTACTACTTTGTTGATGACAACTTGAAGAATAAAGGAGTTCATGGCTTAAGTAGTATTTGTTCTACCCCTACTAAAGAACAATTTTTACTTTGGCATAATAGATTAGGACATCCTAATTTTTCCTATCTTAAAAGACTATTACCTCATTTGTTTAAATTTGTGGATTGTTCAAAACTTCACTGTGAGCAATGCATTTTATCCAAAAGTCATAAGATTTCTTATCCCACTAAACCATATCAACCCTCCAAACCCTTTTATTTAATCCATAGTGATGTTTGGGGTCCATCTCGTGTTAAAACTCTCACCGGAAAAAAATGGTTTGTAACTTTTATTGATGATCATACTCGATTATGTTGGGTCTATTTGATACGTGAAAAATCTGAAATTACTCAAATCTTTCAAAATTTCTATACCATGGTTGAAACTCAATTTCACACATGCATTGGTATACTCCACTCAGACAATGGTACCAAGTATTTTAATGAAACCCTTGGAACATTTCTTAAGTCTAAAGGCATAGTACACCAATCTACATGTGTTAACACTCCTCAACAAAATAGTATTGTCGAGAGAAAAAATAAACATTTGCTAGAAGTTTCTCGATCCATTATGTTTACAATGAATGTACCAAAATATCTTTGGGGTGAGGCTATTTTGACTGCATCATACTTAATTAATCGAATGCCTAGCCGTATTTTGAATTATGCTACACCCTTAGAGATGTTTAAACAGTGTTTTCCTGAAAATAGACTTTACTCTACTCTTTCTCTTCGGGTATTTGGGTGTACTGTTTATATCCACAATTCTAATAAGGGAAACTCCAAACTAGATCCAAGAGCCGAAAAAGCTGTTTTTATTGGGTATGCTCCTAGTCAACGAGATTATAAGTGCTACAATCCTTTAACTCGAAAAATTATTCTCCATGGATGTCACTTTCCTAGAACATAAAAATTTTTTCCTTTAGGGGGAGAATTCTATGGAAGTAGAAAATTTTTGAGTCACTACTCCTAAACCCCTACCCACTGTCAGTATTGATCATAATATAATTCCTGATAATGAGGCCAAAGATACTAGTTCTAATATGTACATGCCTGGAAATATCGGTTCAACCATAGGGGGAGAAATACTACTATCTGTTCCTAAGGAACAAAATAATGAGCTTCGTGTTTATACTAAGAGAAAGACTCAATTGAGAAGTAGAGAACAGCCTACAATGCATAGCTTTTCAAATCCCTCGGAGACTGAACCTGGGAACAATTCAGTTTCAGGTAATCCTTCTAGTACTTTACCTCTTATTGTACCAAGTAATGATCAATCTTTACCTACTGACCCTCAACATACCAGTGATTTTTCTACTGAACTTTCTGCTGATAATTACCTCCCAATAGCATTTAGAAAAGGGAAACGGGCATGCACCAATCATCCTATATCAAAGTACCTATCTTATGGGAAACTATCACACACTCATAAATCATTTATTTCTAAAATCACTAACATGTTTGTGCCAAGAAACATTCAGGAAGCACTTCAAGATCCAGATTGGAAATCAGCTGTCAT
>JANITW010000006.1:12286054-12298628 GCA_027564335.1 Erythroxylum williamsii | reverse complement strand
CTCTACTCTTCCTCTTCGGGTATTTGGGTGTACTGTTTATATCCACAATTCTAATAAGGGAAACTCCAAACTAGATCTAATAGCTGAAAAAGCTATTTTTATTGGGTATGCTCCTAGTCAACGAGGTTAAAAGTGCTACAATCCTTTAACTCGAAAAATTGTTGTCTTCATGGATGTCACATTCCTATAACATAAAAAAAATTCCTTCAGGAGGAGAATTATATGGAAGTAGAAAATTTTTGGGTCACTACTCCTAAACCCCTACCTACTGTCATTATTGATCATAATATCATTCTTTATAATGAGGCCAAACATACTATTTCTAATATATTCATGCCTGGAAATCTCGATTCAACCATAGGGGGAGAAATACTACTATTTGTTCTTAAGGAACGAAAAAATGAGCTTCATGTTTATACTAAGAAAAATGCTTAATTGAGAAGTAGAGAACAACCTGTATGCATGGCCTTTTAAATCCCTCGCAGAATGAACCTAAGAACAATTCAGTTTCAGGTAGCCCTTTTATTACTTTACCTCTTATTGTACCAAGTAATGATCAATTTTTACCTACTGACCCTCAACATACTAGTGATTTTTCTACTGAACTTTTTGCTAATAATTATCTCCTAATAGCATTTAGAAAAGGGAAACGGGCTTGCACCAATCATCCTACATCAAAGTACCTATCTTATGGGAAATTATCACACACTCATAAATTATTTATTTTTAAAATCACTAACATGTTTGTGCCAAGAAACATTTAGGAAGCACTTCAGCATCCAGATTGAAAATCAGTTGTCATGGAGGAAGTAAATGCATTTGAGAAGAATAAAACTTGAGAACTTGTGAATGTTCCTAGAGATAAAAGGTTGGTAGGCTACAAATGGCTATTTACTATTAAGTCTAAGGCTGATGGTAGTGTAGAAAGATTAAAGGCAAGATTAGTCGCTAAGGGGTTCACTCAAACATATGGTATTGACTACCAAGAGACATTTGCTCTTGTTGCAAAGGCAAATACAATTCGGGTACTGCTTTCTTTGGTTGTGAATTTTGAGTGGACTTTACATCAACTAGATGTAAAAAGTGCATTTCTTAATGGAGATCTAGAAGAAGACGTATTTATGAGCCTACCTCTAGGATTTGAGGATACCTATGGGAGAAATAAGGTATGCAAACTAAAGAAATCATTATATGGCCTAAAACAGTCCCCTAGAACATGGTTTGATAGATTTGGAAGGACTGTGAAAGGTTATGGCCATTGTCAAATTCAGGTTGATAATAAAATGTTTTACAAACGGTTTAAGACATGTATGCTAGCTATTCTTATTGTTTATGTAGATGACATTATCATAACGGGAGATGATGTATCTGAAATACTAGAATTGAAGAAGAAATTAGCCAAAGAATTTGAGATTAAAGATCTCGGACCCCTTAAATACTTCCTTGGAATGGAGTTTGCTAAATCTAAGGATGGAATATTTGTAAACCAAAGGAAATACATTCTGGACCTATTGAATGAGACTGGGTTACTAGGATGCAAGGCAGCTGAAACTCCTGTTGAAACTGGTGTGAATTTTAGACCAATACAACCTGAAAATGTTATTAATAAGGAGAGATATCAGCAATTAGTTGGGAGATTAATATACCTATCCTATACCAGACTAGATATAGCTTTTGCTGTGAGCTTAGTGAGTCAATTTATGCATTTTCCAGGCCAAGAACATCTGGATGTTGTATATAAGGTCATAAGATATCTAAAAGAAACTCCTAGACAAGGTATAATGTTTCGAAAGTAGAACAAACTCCAAGTCGAAGTTTATACTGATGCTGATTGGGCAGGAAGTGCAATTGATAGAAGATCAATTTCAAGCCATTGCACATTTATTTGTGGTAATTTGGTTACTTGGAGGAGTAAGAAACAAAGTGTGGTTGCAAGAGGCAATGCTGAAATTGAGTTTCGTTCAATAGCACATGAAATTTGTGAAGTTTTGTGGATTAAAAGAGTACTTAGTGAACTACAAATTCCTATTTCAGTTCCTATAAAAGTATATTGTGACAACATAGCAGCAACTTCAATTGCTCACAACCCTGTTCTGCATGATAAAACAAAACATGTTGAGGTTGACAAGCACTTTATCAAGGAGAAGATTGAAGAAGAATTAATTTGTGTTCCCTACATTCCAACATCACAACAAGTAGCTGATATTCTCTCAAAGGGATTACACAAAAGGTAGTTCAATGATCTATTTACCAAGCTAGGCATGGAAGACATATACAAGCCAGCTTGAGGGGGAATGTTGGGAAATATTCAGCTAAATATTTCCTAAGATATTGTTGACTACTAAAAGTCAATAAATCAGATTAGATAACATGTATCAGATCAGATATTGTGTACAAATATTAGGAGATTATGTATAGATATTAGAAGATTATGTACAGATGCTAGTTTCCTAAATTAGCTAGCTCTATTTCTATATATACATGTAACTATGTACTGATGAAAAGAAGAAAAAAATACAATTGTTTAGTATTTCCGTAGTATATAAAATCCAACTATTATTAAATAGTTTGAACTAACATATATTCTACTTTACTAGTCTACTTTTTTGGGCATCACATATCATTAAGGATAATTATATTGCATTTATTTAACTTAAAATTTTTATTAAAAATTTTTATTTGACTTTTAAGACTTAAACCATATGTCAATAAGAAGGTAACTTTGATTTATTCCTTGTTATTACTCTTAAATGTATAGCTTACTCCTTTTCTTATTTTATGTAAATTTTTGTAAGAAAATATAATATTTTGTCAACAACTTAACCATTATGATTAGAAGTGAAGATTCAATTAAGTTGAAATTACCTTATACTTGAAAGACAAATAGTTATCTATGGATACGAGGTAGTTAAACATTTAAAGTAGCACAAATACAAAAGGCTAGCCAACTCTAACAAATTAACACGCCAATATTCACTTCAACATAAAGTTCAATAGTTATATGTTGTCACCAACAATGAACTCAGTACAAAAGATTAGAAACAAGACTTCGTAGGCAAAGAAAAAACATGAAGAAAGAGGGATTAAGTACGAAGAGAATGTTTAAAGCCATATATTGATTATTTGAGTAAACCATCGAGATTTATGTTGAGTGATTGTGTTGAGCCATGATCCACATATACAAGTTGAACAATCTTGTGTTATGAGGTACCAAACCATTTTTCTCTATAAATATTAACTTGATTTGAGAGTAGAACACTTATTGTAGAAGATGTTGTTCATAAAAAGAAATCGTAGGAGTTGTTATTCACCTAAAAAGAAAGAAATTAAATTGTATTGAATTATATTTTGCTTGCGAAAGACAAGGTTTATCTAATATAAATAATAGTGTTATATTTGTCCTATCTCTTTTAGTATTTTGCTTAACTAAATTTTCTATATTGCTTCATTACATATATTACTTTATACTTGCTTTGTAAAACTTTTAATTAGTATTTACTTTTACATAAACAAATAGTGTGCAAGAGGTATATAGTCATAGATACTCATACTAGGCTATAGATTTAATCAAATAAGAAATATTTTTGTTATTAGGGAGAACATATTTGTTAGTGTCAAAATTTTCAGGATTATTTCTTTTCAGTGCTAAACCTTTTATAAATTAAGTGATTAACTTTTCAAAACTCATTCTAATCAAGTTAAGACGTTAACTTTGTGAAGTGATGTGGTTAACAAAGTCACTTTTAAGCTGTCATTTGGACATCTATGTGGCAATATATTAAACAAGTGGGTATCATGTAAGCTGACTCATAATTTAACTTAACCCATAAACCATAACTCATAACCTCTTTCCCCATAATCTAATCTACTAATATTATTACATCATCTTTCACCTTAGTTAAACTCTCCACTGCCTAAATGTTTGAAAGCTCTGTAGACAACCCTGAATTTTTACTAATTTCAAATTTTAAAGAGAGATAAGCAGTAGATTGCACATAGCGTTTTAAAACCAGTGTTTTTGGGTTGGACTATTAGAAGTGTATGGTTGTTGTCTTGAAATTGGATCAGATTTTCAAGTTATACTAAGCCATCATATAAGCTTAGAGTTGGTTTGACTGATAGTAATCTTTAGACATCTCCTAAAAATTCAAGAAAATCAATATTCTGCTCATCTAAGAATATTATTACGCTAAATAAAGGAGCTAAAGGTGGATGACAAATCGACAATGACAGTTTGACTCCAAAGTGATGCTTTTAAATTTTTGGAAAGTGGATCATAGGTTATAAATTATAGGTTATGAGTTATGAGTTATGAGTTATGAGTTAAGCTAAATTATGTGTCAATCTATTGCCACATAGATATCCAAATGTCAATTTAAAAGGGCCTTTGTTAACTATATGACCACGAATTTGATAAAGTTAATGTTTTGACTTGAGTATAACAAAATTTGAACAGTTAATCACTTAATTGAAAATTTTAAAAGATTTGACATCGAAATGAAAAAAATCTTAAAATGTTTGACATTGGCGAATTTTTTATCCCCTGTTATTATCAATATCATTTTTTTAATTCAACAATACATATATTCTTCTAACACTACGTAATTTCAATTTTAAATTACTCTACCTTCTTACAATGAAATGAAAAGTTAATTCAATCAATTATTAAAGAATAATACCTCAAATATGTACAATAGAGACATTAAATAATAATTGTTAATTAATATATCTTAAAATAAATTTAATAAGGGAAGGGATAGAAGAGAGCTTAAACTTTATAATGAATGATCTCTTTTAAACATTCTTTTAGAAGAGTTGAGTCCACTTTCTATTTTCCTTCTAATAAGCGGAGATCTAACTACTATAATAATTTTATAAGACATCAAAATTAGTTCATATAACTAACTCCTGGAAATTATTAAATAAGTTTAGTTACTATTTTTATAAGAAGGTATATATTAATTCAATCAATCTAATGACGACTCCTAAATCTTATTACTTATTTCTCTTTTTATTTTATATCTATAATTATTCATATTTATGATTCAATTAGTTTAAACGTAAAAAAGTTAACGTCAAAATATTTTAAAAAATTGAAGTTGGTAACAATTATCACAACTATCAATGATTCGAATGAATGATTGATTGAATTCTAATGTACTCACCAGCCTAAAATCCTTTTTTTGTGTTTATCTCTCACAAAATTATTTAACCGAAAGAACCAAATGATTTGTAATTAATAATCATTAGTAGTAATCATTATTAAGTAATTAAACTTTTTCGTTTTTAAAAATTATGTTAACATAAATTTTTTATATTATTTAGAAGATTAATAGCTACTATTGACATTCCATCAAATTACCAACCACACTTTTTCCTTAACCAAATTGATCATTCTAACTCTTCCAATAATTTCATTTAGACTTCACAAATACTTGAATTTGTTCACTATAAATAGATTGTAATAATAAAAACTAAATTGATTTGACTTAAATATTTTTAATATTGTTTATTTTAATTTTACTTTATTTAGAAACTAATTAAAAATTTTATCATCAAAATATAAATTATAAACTTCTTAATTTAACACGTTCTTACTTGAGTGTAATTTCTCTCATTGTAATCTTCTCAAAATATTCTATCTCCATTGTACTCTTACCACTATTGACTTTTTTTTAAGAGCAAAATACTCAAATTCTCATTGATGATGATAAAACTCACTCAGAAATTGAGGAGTAGAAATCCAAATCTGTAGATGCGCGAAGCGAATAGATGCTCGAGCTAGAGAATGAGCACGTTTATTGGCTTGCCTACGAATCCACCTATAAGAAATATTCGGTAGCGATAATAACAAAGTCTTACAATCACAAATAATAGTACCCAACTCGGAAAGATCAAAGTCCGGTGAGCTAAATGCGACAAAAAAAATTTGAGAATCCATAAAAATAGTGCCACCGCCTTCAATGTGTTGCTGTCTTAAAATTTGCAAGGATTGTCGAAGTTCTAGTGCTTCCGCAATCAAGGGATCCGCACCACCAACATAATGACCAGAAAAAGCTCTAATAAACTCTCCCTCATCGCTCTCCAACACTGCTCCAAAGCCAAGCTTACCTTCACGATGGAATACCGCTCCGTCAATGAAAATTGCCAACCGTTATTGTTACTGTCCGTCGGAGAAGAAGATGAAAAACGCTGCAATAATCTACTTGTTGATGAAGAAAAAGCCGACGCAAGTAACCTAGAATGATTCCAAAGCTCCAAGAAATTTAAAGCTTCCAAATGCGTTGTGTAACATGTATTTTTGTGAGACCAAAGTATATTATTTCTTGCCATCCAAATGTGCCTTGCATAAATCACAAAATTTTGGATTTGAATTTTGTCACCACCCTTGAGTGCCTGTAAGAAGAAATTAATAAAAGAAGAGTTAGTGTCTTCCTTCACAAACCCGCCTTGCCTCCAGACTCCACGAGCTTTACAACATGCCACAAGAATATGATTCACATCCTCCTCACCACACCATGGACACCCTAAATCAACCTCAACTCCTCTCCTCTTTAACCTCTCTTTGGTTGGTAAAATATTCCGCAAAGCACGCCACATAAATTCCTTATCCTTTTGTGAGACGTCTAACTGCCAAATTTTTTCCCACCAATCTCCCTCAACTACCTCTGTTGGGTCCCAGACCCTCCACAATTGGTATTGTCATCTTTGGTCATAGGCGGCGGCGTCCACACGCGTCGAACCCATGACCTTAAGGTTTTGTTGCACTTAGTGCACGCCTCCACTACCATTGAGCCAATGGCTCCCCACTCCCCCTAATCAAACGCCATGTTACATGATACCCCGATTTAACACTATATTTCTCTTTCTTATCCCAATGCCACAATAGATGATCTTGACAAGCATGTAAACTAAGAGGAATACTAAGGATAGCCCTAACCTCTCTCAAACTAAACAAGCTCATGATTTTCTCCACATTCCAGCTCCTCTCACCCTCCATCAACAACTCACTCACCCTCATATTGGGAGCAATAAAGGCCCTACTATCTTCCACCACAAAATTATGATCAATTGGTAACCAAGGATGTTTTGTAACCACTATACTCTCCCCATTCCCAACCCTCCACCACACTCCTTGTTTCAAAACCCCAATTGAAGCATGAATACTCCTCTAGATGTAACTAGGAGATCGCCCCAGAGATGCCTCCAAAAAATCTATATTACGGAAATATTTTGCTTTGAAGATCTTAGCAAAAAGAGTATTGGGTTCTGTCATAAGACGCCACCCTTGTTTCGTTAACATGGACAAATTGAAACAATGGAGATCACAAAATCCCATACCACCCGATTTCTTCCCACCACAAATCCTATCCCAAGCTAACCAGTGGACACTTCTCCTCCCATCCGCCATACCACCCGATTTCGCTAAGCGGGATATTTTTTTTGAGATGACGAGAAGACATAATGTAGCAACCAGAGGTGTTGGTTTTAAAAGAAAGCAACAGTAAAAAGAAACTCTAGAGAAAAAACAATAATAATATTTTTCATTCAAGACAAGTAATTTATACTGAAAAAAAACAACTCTTCCCTACTTGAGAAGCCCAAAATTTGGACTGTTACAACTGAAAAATAAAAACAGAAAAATAATCTTAAGAAGATTTTATTTAATCTAAAATATGGTCTTTTGAAAAAATAGATCTTTTTTGAACTAAATGCCAGCACACTAACACTCCTTCTTGGCATTTTGGTGACAAATTCTTCAAAGCTTCAAAAAATTTGCTCCTCTTGTGTGTAAACTTCATCTACAATCTGTGCTCGTTGAGATTGACAATCTTTGTTTTTGAATTTGCAAACCTTGATAATATGCCCAAGTTGTTTGCATTTACCACACATTGTTGGACCTCGCTTCTAGAGCCCAACATTCAGAGACAATTAACAGTCTAATCACATTGCAAATTTTTTAAAAACAATTAAAGCGTATGCGAAAAACCGATAATCAAATCGGCCCGATTTATTTAAAACCATTTCAATCACAAAGATGCAAACATTATTGCACACATCAGAGTTTTGGTAATCACTTGGGCCCATTACAGAACACGATGTTTGTTTTCACAATATTTTTACATTTCAAAAACCATACCTTTTGCTTTATTACAAATACCAAATACAAAATACAAACTACACGTGATACCACTGAATGCTTATGCTTAGAATGATTCTAAAATACAAAAAGTTCCTGAATTAACTTAATTACAAAAGTCTTTAACTATCTTGGAGTTACAATGCCTTGCAAGGATCACTAATCTTCTCTTTCTGCACCTGAGGAGGGAAGTGTGGGGTGAGCTACATAACTCAGTGGCTAATATATTTATAGCCATTGGCAATTGGCCCAAAGTCAAGCATGTGTATGTATATATGTATATCTAGCATTCATACTTTATTCAAGCAAATTAAACATTCATCAAATTTAGCTCAGATCACATAACCGCTCATAACACATAACACTTAATATGCTGCATACTTGACAACTTAAAAAAATGTACTACATAACAAATGGCTCGAGGTTTCCATGAAACAAAATGAGGAAACCGAAGTTTATCTCACAAATAGAATGAGTGCATTTTTCAGAGCTCATATACCACAAGCAGGCAGCATGGAGAAGGCTCTTGTCAACTTGCATGTGACGGACAGAATGGTTCCACTCTTGCACATACATAAGCACAAAATCATGCTCAGAATCATTTTACTAAAATGCTTTTATGGTATCAAATCTTTTCTTTCTATTTATAGAAAATGCCATGACTAATTTCAAGGCATAACATTGATCAAAATCACAATTTAATTTTATCAAAATATTATGCTTCTTTCACGGTATAACAAAATCAAATCATCATGTATTTTTCAACAAGTCAAATTCAAACAATTTAACACATATTCACACATAGGCAAGAATTTGCCCAATCACACAATAACTGTTAATACATTACCCACCTAGTTCACTTGCAAAAATCCAAGTCAAGGTTGTCTTTTCCCTTGCTCTTGGGTAGGATTCTCTTAGTTCCCTAAAACAAACTAAGTTTCATTCAATAGGAATCCAATAGAAAATCCCACAATGTAAAATCACTAAAAATTGATTCTAAAATACTTAAACCTAAGCATTTCTAGACTCCATGAACTAAAATCCTTCCAAAAATCTAAAAGATCCAAAATGGTCTTACCTTGATTCTTCACCAATTGAAGAGATCTTTAGCTCAAAGGGAAGCTCTTATCTTCTTCTTCCTTTTTCCTTTCTTGAACAACTCCAAAATCTCTCTTGAAGGTTAACACAATTGAAATCCTAACTTGTTTTCTCTTCTTTCTCTCATTCTCTTCTCCTCTTTGTATTTCTCTCTCTTTTTCATGAAATTCTCTCTTCTCTCTCTTAAAATTTCGTTCTTCTCTTCTGCTTATCCTTCCATTCACGTTTTTCTTCTTCATTTATAAGCAAGATAACACTTTTTCTTCCAATCATGCCCTTAATGATTAAGAATTGTCCCATTTGCCTTTCCAATTATGCCTTATATCTTTTATACTTAAGTGTCTTGCCAACATTACCCTTGAATATTCTCACATAACTCTTTCTTCTAGAAAAGTGTTCTCCTTTGTCTTAAGTTTCCAATGACACCAAAATCAATCCATTTGGTTCAGTGATTTGAAAGATACACTTCAAACATTTTTGGACTGCTCTTGTCCAAATCAGTATACTATGCACAATTTCTATTCAAAATTTAAACATCTTAGAATCTGAATTAGATTTTGATATCTTCATATAATTTGTAGCTCCTTGTCTCTAGTTTATCTTGAAACTAGAATAATCTCATTTGGAGCTCTACTGATCCAGAAATCCTCAAAACACTGAAGTATGTTTAGTAACATATCTAATTCCTACTCTTCCAATCGATACCCTTACTTGATTTAATATCTTTTTCAAATCAACACCAAAAGCTATGACCTTCAATGGATATGCAAAAATAAAATGTTAGGAATCTAAGGGTTCAAGAATCACTTTATTTTGAGGACGGATAGCAAAATTGGGGCTGAAAGAGTCAAACAAGATTTGGTCCTCAATCATATTGAACTTGTCTCAGGACAAATAGCATAACTCTCACTACAGATGTTGGATTAAGATCATCTTAGGATGATTTAAAATATAACTTTGAGGTCTACAACTTTGAAGAAGACCTTGAGGCTGGATTTTATCATCTAAATGGTCAAAATGGACCAGACAATAGGATTAGACGAAGCCAAAGGAAAAAGCAAAAGAATAGAAAAAGACAGAAGAAGTGAGAAAATTACTATAACTTTCCCTAAAGATATCAGATTAAGATGTTCTTCATATGGTTTTAAAGAAGACTTCAAGATCTACAATTTTAATGAAGACCTTGAAGATAAATTCTATCTTTTGAAGGGTCAAAAATGGAACAGAAGATAGGTATAGATGAAGTCAAATGAAAAAGCAGAAGAATGGAAAAAGACAGAAAAAATGAGAAATTTATTATAACTTTCCCTAAAGATGTCGGATTAAGATGTTATTTATATGGTTAGAAAGAGGACTTCAAGATCTACAACTTTCACGAAGATCTTAAAGATAGATTCTATTGTCTCGAGGGTCAAAAATAAATCAGAAGATAGCAAAAGGCAGAAGAAACAAAAGACAGAAGAAGTAAAACACAGAAAATAGCAACACACAGAAAAAGCGAAAAGATAGAAGAAGCAAAAAGACAGAAGATAGCAAAACATAGAAGAAGCAAAACATAGAAGAATCAAAACACAAAAAAGATGACATCATCACAGAAAAAACACATAAGAAGATGACGTCATCACCGAAGAAGCAAAACACAAAAGAAGTAAAACACAGAAGAAGCAAAAGACAGAAGAAGTGAGAAAATTGCTATAACTTTCCCTAAAGATATCAGATTAAGGTGTTCTTTATATAGTTTGAAAGAGGACTTCAAGATATACAACTTTCATGCAGACCTTGAAGACAAATTCTATCTGCAAAAGGGTCTAAAATGGAATAAAAGATAGGTACAAAGCAGGCTAATGAAAAAGACAAAAGAAGTGAGAAAATTGCTATAACTTTTCCTACAGATATCAGATTAAGGTGTTCTTTATATCGTTCAATAGAGGACTTCAAGATCTACAACTTTCATGAAGACCTAGAAGACAGATTCTATCTTATAAAATGTCTAAAATGGAATAGAAGATAGGCCAGGAGAAAAAACAACATAAACAAAACATATAAGAAAATGACGTCATCACAAAAAAACAAAAAAACAGAAGAAGCAAAATACAAAAGAAGATGATGTCATCATAGAAGAACCAAAACACATAAGAAACAAAACAAAAAAGATGATGACGTCATCATAGAAGAAACACAGAAGAAGATGACATCATCACAGAAGAAGATGATGTCATCATAGAAGAAACAAAACATAGAAGAAGATGACGCCATCACTGAAGAAACACAGAAGAAGATGATGTCATCATAGAAGAAGCAAATAGGTAAAGAAACAAAACACAGAAGAAACAAAAGGCAAAAGAAGCAAAACACAAAAGAAGCAAAACATAGAAGATACAAAATATAGAAAAAGCGAAAAGATAGAAGATACATCTTCTTTTATAGGGCCATAACTTTTAGCCTAGAAGTACGAAAATTTTGTACTATATATCGTTGGAAAGCTAAAAGAAATATCTACAATTTCTAGAAGACACCTTTACCCAAATAAGCCTAGATTAATCCAGCTTTTCCCTCGAATACAAAACATGAATTTTTTACATTCATCCAATGTACTGCACCCAGTTCTCTACTTCATGACAAATTTTGAGATTTTTAATATAGAATTTAAATTTGATGTCTTCATAAGAAATGTATCCATATGTTTCTAGTATAATACAAATTAAGAATAATCGCATTTGGATAACTAGAAAAAAAGTTATGATTAAAAGACTGAAGCATACTCCATAAACATTTTCCAGATCAACCATCTATTTTGTTTCACAATCTTTCCTTAACCCAAATCATACCAAGATCACCTTTTCTACTTTATTTACTCCTCATTCTCAACTTCATTTCAAATAAATATCACCTATAAAGAAATTTATAGTCCATGATTAATCATGCATACCAATAACAGAACATACACATATATACATATTCTTCATCAACTTACTACACCAATTCAACTTCATTTTTTTTCATTCTACTTCTAACTTTCACCATAATTCTTCCCATATCAAAATCTCTTATCCACTAAAAGTACCAAAGCGCAACATGAATCTATCCACATTTCTCATTTAATTAGTTATAATCTTCTAAGAAAAGTTTGGGGTCCAACAACTCTCCCCCCTAAAAGAATTTTGTCCTCAAAATTCTTACCTAAGTGATCAACCAAATGGAGGTAACATTTGTAGGAAAATCCCGGGAGGTACATCACATGTACCAGGTGCGGAAAAAAACCGGGACCTTCCTGAAGGCCAGGATCTATGTGTCGGTATGAAGACTCAAACCTGAATAGCCAATAGAGACTATCTC
>JANITW010000006.1:12274637-12285954 GCA_027564335.1 Erythroxylum williamsii | reverse complement strand
AGTGGTTATTAAAAACCCAAGGAGAACCCTCCTGAACCCGATCCAAATCGACTTGATTGAAAAAACGAAACAGATAATGCTTGGCTCCTAAATCACTAATATCCACCCCTCCCAAGGGATGCCAAATATTGGTTAACGTATTCCGCATAGATTCGAAGTGAATCTTACTGTATGTCATAAACATGCCCACCATATAAAATTGAAACGCAGCAGCCTGAGATTGGTTAGGACCAACAATTTTAATACAGTCGTCTTCTTCATCAGATAAGGCTAAAGACGAAAAGTGATCCTCCATAACCCCACCAATAGAAATCAGAAAAGAAAGAAAGAGAACAAAGAAAAAAGAAAATCAAGAAGAGAGGTGAGATTAGATCATTCTAGGGTTGAGATATGCATAGCACATAGGTACGTGCATAAAGAAGAAGAGAAAAAAGAAAAAAAATATTGACTATTAATTATCTTTTTAATTCAACTTATTACCCTCTTGCAATGATGTCATCCTCACAATCAATTATTCTATGTCATCTACTTGGTTAACACTCGATTATCACTAAAGTTCAATCTTTTGCACCTATTCATCTCTATAACTTTATTATTGACTATCTAAATTATATTTGTTTCTAATTTGTTTTAGTAGTTAGGATTTCTTTATTTGGATAAGGATTTTTTGTGATTATCATATAAGCTAGTTAGATATAATAAAAATAAAATATAGAGATTTCAATCTATAATTATATTTTCATCAAATTTAGATTCTAAAAAAAAACTATAATAAATGATATCAAAGCCATCTACCCTCTAAATAAAAAGAAAAAATATCATGTATGATGAAATGCTAAATGACACCTGGTTGAAATTTCAACATTGAAACTTAACTTGAGATCGGAGGTATAAATTTCCAATAACAATGGCAACTTAGAAGCATTCATTCTTTCAACTATAGGTTATATGCTAACTAGCTAAAATTTTTTGCAATGAGACCAATTTGTGACGATGTTCATACATGGCATAGGAAAAGACACTCAACTCTCAGACATAACTCAACCATCAGAAAAGGATGGCCAAATTTTATAATATGACTAGAAAAATATAATATGGATAAGTCCTAGCTAATAAATACCATAAAAATAAATTGAATAAAATTAATATTGTTGATTTGAAAAGAGATATAAGATGCATTTAAAAAGAAACATTCAAATAATCAAAAAATAGTAGAGTTATTTAAGATCAAAAGAGTGCTTCGTAATCTACAACGAGAAGAAATATTTCACTTAATACTACAATAATCTCACACTGTACTACTAGTAATCGGATCTCCTTGAAGATCTTAAGAGGGAATGTTCCAAAGATAGTGTGAGATGTAGAGGGATTACGAAGAAATGGCAAATACTCAAATTTTTATTAGGCTTAGATAAAAATATGGACGAAGTAAAAAAGAGGATTCTAAGCAATAAGCCTCTTCCAAATATTTGAGTTTTTTTAAGATTCAAAGAGAAGAAATTTGGGGAAAAAAATAATATAAAGAACTTAAAATATATATTCTAAAATTGAGAGTTCGTCACGTTTTGCTAGAGGAGTTACTTCTCTACCAACTAGCCAACATGTAAATGTTGAAAGAAAAAAAGATCATCGTGGGATCGTTAAAAGAAACCTGGACATACACAAAACACATACTAGAAAATGCATGGGAAACCAGCATATCTAAAGCTAATTTGTTAAATTTATGTAGTAACTAAATATGAAAACTGATTGAGCAACATGTTAAATTGGTCCATTCCCAAAGAATATACTAAATTAATCCAACAATTGATTAGCCAATCTAATGACAATCCAAAGGGGTAAATATTTCATGGCTCTAAATTCTAAAATCCTAGAAATCAATCCTTGGATTGTAGATTTTAAAGCATTTGATCATATGATAGGAGATGCATCTCTCTATTGAACTTATATGACTTATTCAAAAAACTATAAGGTTCACAACTGATGGAACACTTTCAACATTAATCAAAATTGGTTTGGTAAAAATAGCACATAAATTGACCCTAAAATTTGACATATATATGCCAAGCTTATCCTTTATTAGTAAATTAACTCGCGATCAAAATTTTGTTGTTATATATTTTTCCCACATTGTGAAGTTTAGAATTTTAGCATGGAGAATTGATTATCAATGCTAAGGAATATATAAGGCTTTATCAGCTCTACCAAGTCAATTTAATATAGGGTCACTTTCCAAATCACTTAATGAAAGTACAATCATGTTGTGGCATTTGAGATTAGGTCATGCTACCACCATCGGTTTCCTTTATTGCTCACTAAAGAAACTTATCAAAATTTTAATATGAAGTATGACAATACTTTAACATCTTAGTAACTTATTTCCTTCTCATAATTATATATCATCAAAACCATTTGTAATAACAATCAATGATATTTGAAGTCCTTTTAAAGACAAATCTATCTTTTGTTCTAAAGGGATTGTTTCTTTTACTAACGTCCGTACTAGAATCATCTAACTATTTCTTAAGAAAGAAAAATCTAAGTTTGGGTCTATCTTCAAAAAAAATTTAACTTACGACAAATAAAAGAATCATTAATTAGTAGCTAAAATCATAAAATTAGGTAATATGATTGATATTAGGCCACTAGAATATCAAGTTACAAAGTTAAGATTTTGGCTAGGAATACTGAAATTTCATATTTTATATAGTTGAATTTTTAAGGTGTGATCACTGAAAATTTAGGCTTATGATTTAAAGGTTTAATATGTTGAAAGTTAGGAATTTGATTGCTAAAATTTTATGCTGAACACAAAGAATGGAATGTAAGAAACTAAAAATCACTCCTAAGGTCTAAGAATTACTCTTAGAAGAAAGCATCATATCTTTTAGTGGAAAACTCAAGTTGATAGAAAAATTTCAGATTGCTTATTCTTGATGAAGAATTGAATACACATATATATACTTTTAGCACCCTTATTATAGTAGGAAAAGTGTTCTCAATTTAAATCCCATTATCCCAAACAACTAAGATAATATATCTAAAATAGAATAACATATTTAACTTATTACTGCTTTCTATATAATAAGGAATCCTAATACAATCTAAATTTCAGCCATTATCTTTGATGTAAACTCAATTCTTAATCTTAATTCTACCAAATTAAGACTTGTAGTTAACTAATTTACATTCTTTAAGCTCTTTTACATCAATTCTCCCTTACTTATCTGAAGTCATCCTTGACGTAGAATGTGACAAGTATTGATAAGTCTAGACTCAACTTTTGAAACTTTTATTCTAGAATCCAACCATTGTAAAAAATTGGTCTTTCTTTCCACTTGACAAGAAATTGTCGATATCTTTTATCTCTTGCGGCTACAATTTGTTCATCAAGGACATCCTTTATTTCCTCTTTAAGATGAGGAGTAGCTGAAATTCTTACAATTACAATAGGGGATTGCTCATCATGTCCATAATAAATAGTTAAGTATGCAAAATTAAATGTCACTTGGTAATTCTAAAATATAAGCATCTTATAACGTCTAACATTTTGTGAATGAAGTTTCTTATATTTCTTTTTTTAGACACTTTGGACGAATCCCAACTATCACTATATCCCCGACATTGAATTTCCCTAATTAACGATGTTGAAACATGTTCTTTATATGACAAATTGCTCGTTATTATCTTTTGTTGTATCAAAGATGTTTCTAATGTGTTATGCAAAACCTTCAATGTTTGTGGTAAAGGAACCAAATCAATAAGCTTGTTTGGATCAATTCCTAAAACCATCTAAAAAAAAGCTCTTAGTAGTAGACACATATTCTGCCATAAGAAGAATTAGTTCTCAATTTTTCACATTGTCTCCAACCAAACATCCTAATAAGTCCCTTAGGTCACTATTCATCACCATTGTTTGTCCATCGGTTTGGGGATAAAAAAGAACTTGAAAACTGAAGCTTAGTGTTCACGTTTTTTATAGAGTTCTCTAAAAATAACTTGTAAACTTGATTCATCACTCTCATAAAATTGCTAGGTGGATTGAAAAGTCCAAAACATCACCAACCATTCGTAAAATCCCTCTTTAGTCTTGAAAGTCGTTTTCCATTCATCTACAGGTTTGACTTTAATTTCATGGTACCCCATTTCGTAAGTCTATCTTGGTAAAGATACTAGCTCTAATAAACATATTTACTATGTGATCATTGCAAGGTAGTGGAAATCTATATCTTATTGTGACCTTATTTATCGCCTAACAATCAATACACATTCACCAACTTCCATCTTTTTTAGGACTCAATAATGCTAAAACTACATATGGATTAAGATTTTCTTAAATAAATCTTTTTTCAATAACTCCTTTTCTCTTCAACCCTTAAAGACTAAGATTTAAGCAACAGGTTGGAAAATTTGGTAAAGTAGATTTAGCTACCAAGTCAATATTGTAAATGAGGTAATTCACCTAGTTAATTATTTGGTATAAGGTCTAAAAAATCAACTAACAATTTTCCTACTTCTTTTAGTAAGGTAAAAGGTGTTTCAGGTGTTGTTTCTGTTACTTTCCTCACTACCATTGCAAACACAATTTCCTTTTCCTTGCTAATAGCTTCAAATTCTCTCCCCTTAAGATCATTAAAAGGATTTTTCTTGGCATTTATGGTTGTCTTGTTACTTTCTCCCTGGTTTTCTGCCTTATCCACCTTCATAAGCTTCAAAATTATCATCTTTTCATATAGGAGTTAACTTTTCCAAAATACTGCACATCTCAATCATAGTTGCCTAAGTAAAATGTGAGATGCTTGCATACGAATGACATCATACCAAATATAGACCTCATATATTCCTAATTTGACACCAATCACCTTCGATTAAATGGTATAGAACTATCATCTACCCAAGCAACTTTCTAGGGATTTGGATGTTTCTCCGTGAGTAAATTCAATTACTTCACTATATTCTTTGATACCATTTTCATACTACTTCCTCTATCAATGATAAGCATGCATACTTTATTTCCGCAGTTAACTTGAGTAAAGAAAATAGTATTACAAAGTCATTCTTCTTGTTCTTCCGCTTTAGGGGCTATAAGTACGTGTCTCACTATATTAAGATTTGTAATACTAGTTGGTTTATCACTATAGTCTCCTTCCAAGTCCACTATAACTTCGTGCTCACGCATATATTTATCAGATTCCTACTGTTCTTCTCCCATCATATGAAAACTTTTATCAGGACATTCATAAGCAAAGTGGCCCCTCACATTATTTTATCACTATAGTCTCCTTCCAACTCCAATCCAACTTCGTGCTCACGCATATATTTATCAGATTCCTACTGTTCTTCTTCTCCCATCATATGAAAACTTTTATCAGGACATTCATATGCAAAGTGGCCCCTCACATTATATCATAAGCAATTCTTGTCACTACTCGCTCCTTTCATCCCAGTCTCAACTATAACTTTTCCATTGAATTCAACTCCTCGAGAAGTTTTGTAGTTATTTAATGGTGTACACTTTTAATACATGGGGTGCTGGTTTAAAGTTTTGCATCGTTGCAATTCTATTTATGACTTTGAATCTTTTTGGTTACTTATTGTCGTAACTATTGTTTCGCTCGTAAAGCTAAGTGATATGCGTCTTCCAAGTTGTAAATTCTGTCTTATACGCTCCTTGCGAATTTTTGCCCTTAAGCCATTTTTGTAGTAAGATATAAGTTGTAATTCTGACTTCATCCCTTCACATTAAATAGAATGTTCATTAAATATTTTTGTGTATTCAATTACAGACATAATCCGTTGTCTAAGAGTTATGAGTTGATCTTAGAGATTTTTCTAATAATAAAATGGCAAAAAAATTTTGATAACTTCAGCTTCATCTCTTCTTAATCAACAATTGGTGGCTGGCTTATTTTTCGAGTCTATCCTCTATCGATCTTCACCAAATTTTAACATGTCCAACTAGCTTCACATTTGCGAATCAAACTTTTTGATCTTCTAACATATGGAACCAATCAAAGAAATCTTCCACTATTACTATCCAGTTTAACAAGTGTGAATCCATCTTTCTTGCAAAATTATGGGCTTCAACACAAACTTTCTTAGCAATGTGATCGTGTTCATTGTGTGTTTGAAGTATAATGTGACCTCTAAAGGCTCGCATGTGCTCTTCGTGTGCCATTGGTTGGTTTTGTTTGTCTTAGATCTCTCAATAGTCGTTGATTTCCTAACCAATTCGCTATTGATTAACGTCAACCTCTTAGTCTTGGATTTCATTTTCTCCACCTTGACCATCAAGTGTAGTTTATTGTCTAATACTATTTTCTCGAATAGTTCTTGGAGTACCTTATTCTTAATGAAGAGCTAAACACAAACACACACACACACACACACACACACATATATATATATATATTATCATCATCATCATCATCATCATACCTCGAAAAATCCTGCAATAAAGCAAGATCTGGGGGGGCCTGATAATACGCAGCCTTACCCCTGCATTGTAGAGAGGCTGTTTCCAGTAGGCCCATATACATATGTGACATGATAATAGTGATGTAGGGTACAAAGAATAAATACGTAAAGATTGAAAATACATCCATATACATACCTGATGAAGACCATAAATAGATATTACCTGGCACCTTGTCAAGACCAGCTTTTCTCGGAGCGAGATACTCTAAGCGTTTACCTTGGTAAATGCCCTAAGGGTGAGGTAATCCCATTGTATTATGTATCCATCTAAGGAATCTCCCCGTACACCTGAGGAAAAAAAAACTATGTGTTATGTCGTTTACTCTTATCCTATCACGCCAAACTGTTTTAATTCTAGCCACTGCGGCGGTGAGGGCTACTGCTGACATGTCTCCCTTGATCATCTCCCTCCAAGTCTTATAAGGTCTCCCTTTTTGCCTCTTGTAGTTACAAAGATTTATTCTCTCGCCGCGTCGAATCGGCGTATCACAAGGCATCCTGCTCACATGCCCAAACCACCTAAGCCTTTTCTCTCATAATTTGTCGTCTATGCTAGCCACTTGTAACTTGACTCTCACTACCCTATTCCGCACCCTATCTCTTTTGGTAATATCACACATCCACCTAAGCATACGCATTTTGGCTACTAGTAATTGTTGCGTATGTCTGCGCTTAGTAGGTCAGCACTCTGTCCCATGTAACATGGTTGGCCGAATCACCATTCTATCGAACTTCCCTTTGAGTCGTATAGGGACCTTTTTATCACAGAGAACTCGTAATGCATTCCTCCATTTGACCCACCTAGATTTAATGCGATGTACTATATCATTATTGATATTACCATCTCTCTGGATGATGGATCTCAAGTATTTGAAACTCGATTTCTGTGGTATGATATCAGTACCGATTACCTCTACCTTATGTTCCCTCTGGCTACCCGAAAAGGTGCATTCTAAATATTCCGTCTTGGTCCTGCTCATTCGGAAACCTTTCGATTCCAACACTTCTCTCCAACGCTCTACCTTGCCATTTAACCCCTTCTTTGTCTCATCCACTTGGACAATATCGTCCGCAAATAACATACACCACTGTACCTCTCCTTGAATATGCTTAGTAAGTTCATCTACCACTAATGTGAACAGAAAAGGACTCAAAGCCGAGCCTTGGTGAAGTCCAACATTAATAGAGAACGCTTCTGTGTCCTCGCCTACCGTCCGTACACTAGTCAATGATCCTTCGTACATATCCTTTATCACTTTGATATAGGTGCTAGGAATGCCCTTTGCCTCCAAACACCTCCATAAGAGTTCTCTAGGAACCCTGTCATATGCTTTCTCCAAGTCTACAAAAACTATATGCAAATCTCGTTTCCTTTCCCTGTAGCATTCCATCAACCTCCTAAGTAAATGTACAGCCTCTATCGTAGACCTACCTGGCATAAATCCGAATTGATTGTCTAATATAGAAACAGCTCTTCGGATTCTCCTTTCAATTACCTTCTCCCACAGTTTTATGGTATGACTTAAAAGTTTAATGCCTTGATAATTGTGACATTGAAGAATGTCTCCTTTTGCCTTGTACACGGGGATTAATTTACTCAACCTCCATTCATCTGGCATCTTGGTTGACTCGAGGATCACATTAAATAGCCGAACTAACCATGCAATACTGACAGCCCCTATTCGCTTCCATACCTCGATAGGGATCTCATCCGGCCCTTCGGCCCGTCTGCTCCCCATCTCTCTGAGAACCTTTACAATTTCTCCCTTTGTGATCCTCTCCCATGGGTTCCCATTTTGATAGAGGCTTGACACACAGGGTTCCCCCATCTCTAAGTTAACAACCATGTCTTTGTTATAAAGGCCATAAAAGTATCTCTGCCATCGTTGTCTGATGGCTTGCGCCTCTGAAAGTACTATTTCTACTTCATCTCGAATACAACAGATTTGGTTAAAATCTCCCGTCTCACGTGCCCTATCCCGTGCTAGCTTGAAAATTCTCTGTGCTCCTTTGACCGTATCTAACTCCCTGTACATAGTCTTGTAAGCTGCTCCTCTAGCCACAGCGACAGTCTTCTTCGCTTTTTGTTTTGCCAGTCTATACCGGACTCTGTTTGTTATACACTCGACTTCAGTAGCACTGTTCAACATATATAAATGCATAAAACAATTATAAGAACAAACACTGGTCCTAAAAATGTAAGTATTTAGGAATCTCAACTAGGTTGTTCTATTTACCAGAAATTGATATATATTAGAACCAACAAAAATATGATGCATGTGGTACTAAATTGCAATTTAATTAAGAATATAATTTAAATAGCAAGATCTTATGCAACTTAGCAATATAATTTAAAGGGCACAATCGGCTGTTGATATTTAAAAGTGATATAAGAGCGTTTTTATTTTTGACTGTTTGTTTTAAACAGTTGAAAATAACAATTCAACTAAAAAAATTAGTTGATTGGTAGCTAACCAAACAAGGCATTTATATTATTAGCCCTTATTTACATATTAAATAAAAATTTTAAAATATTTTCTTATTTCGCAATGAATGTTGTATAGTAAAATTCTATTTTTTTAATAGAGTAAAAGACATACTAAAAAAATTTGGAAATTTTCTTTAAAATTTAAAATTATCATAAATTCTTCTTAGATTTTAATTAGAAAATAACATTGAAATACACTTGATGTGAATATTATATAAGTACTAATCAAATGACATTGACATGTAAATTCAACTAAACTCTTAATCTTGATTTCAACTACTTAAACTAATAATTTAAGATAATTATCCAAAATATTAAATTAAATTATATTAAATTTAAAAGTTGAGTTAGATCGTTACGTAACTTTTAGCCGGTCTTCGTAAGTTTCGTTATTATTTTTAATTAATATTTAAGAGGAAGAACTTCTTTTTGAAAAATTGAAAACTACAATAATTTTTTTCAAAGAATTTAAAAAATCAAATAATATTTCTAATCTGCATCACAAAAAAGAGAGGGTCAAATAGGATGTATCACCTAATCTTGTCAATTCATGCTAAAGCCAGCTTTATGTGGACTACACAAAGAAAAGATACGTTTAACAAGAACAGTTCGTGTTAATTTTTATTCTAGCAATCATCAAGTTGTTTATTTCATGAACCTGTCACTTAGCATTCAAGTTTTGGTTTACCATCACCAACCTAATTAAACATCTCCATTAAATGCCATTCAAGATTGCTTGTACCTACTCTTTTCTTGAAGCAACAATCTAAAGAAATGAAATTTGCAGATGGAGCAAGAAGAAACAAAACTCCGAAACACACGCAAGCTTTTTAAGAGCTACCAAGAAGTTGCAGATAGGAACATAGATTTATCCAACATATTTATGCTGATGAACTCTGCAATTTTAAGACTATATATCTATCTAGTACTCTGTTAAACTTGCTCCATTTGAATGTTCCTTTCCTTGAGAGGAACATATTCCCAGTTGTATCCTTCAAGATGTTCTGATAAAGCAGGCTTGTCGATAGTTTCATGGTGATGCGATTTGCAGACCAAGTACAGAACTGTTTCAATGACGAGAGCAATGAGAACCACCATAACCAAAAGGAGTAAGCAACCAAGTCCGATTGCAAATCTGATACCCACATTCAGTGTCCAAACGTACACCACAAAGATCTGATAAACAGTCTCGGTTCCTCCGAAGCACAGTCCAAGGATGATGACAAGACCAACAGCAGCTCCAGTTTTACCTTTTATCAAGTTCCTGCTCTTCTTCAAGGCTTTAATCCCATAAATCTCCTCTAAAACAGAGATCACACTAGCTAAATGCCAAAGGATTGCGACGTAGACAACGCCGGCGATGTAAAGGACAAAGAGAATTATCAGAATCACAATTCCGATACCTCCACCACGGTTCGAAAATATGACTGCCCACAACAGAAACAGGGCTCCTGCGATTGTATTAAAGACGAAAACAAGAAGAAAACTCCATAGAAACGTCACTAAAACTCTCTTCCAAACCTTTGGCACCGCACTCATCACCTTCTTAAACGACACCGGCTTTGAAGTGTATATGCAAGCTATGGCGTAAACAACTGCAGATGTTGCCAGAAGAGAAAGTATGAGAAGTATAAAGAAATACGCGAACTTGAAGAACCAGTAAGGAATCCATCGTTTGGAGAAGAAGTGTCTGAATTCGTAATAGCTTGGAGAGCCGAGTTCGTCATCATCCAGAAAGCTTCTGTAGCCATTAATCCTGGAGAAAAGAGACTCAGCGATATGGAAATGAGCAAAGAAGATGACACAGAGAGGAAGTATGAACGCTAAGGTTATCTGGGTGAAGATTTTCTTCCATGAAAATATGATCTTGAAGGACTCTCTAAAGATCCCACAGAAGCCATAGGACCTAAGCTCATGTTGCTCTCTGTCCATTATTGGTATCTTTTTCTTTTTGCTGATGAATGAGCAGTGGCAGAGGCAGGTTCAGGCATTAATATATAGACAAAAATAGGGCCATCTGTCAGTTAGCAAAATGCCCCTTGTTGCCAAGAAAATTACAAAAATCATTTTCATAGCTTCTTGTGTTTTGTGTAGCAAAATGCCCTTGTTGTAACAAAAGATGCTCTTGACCTTTTTAATTCCAAACTCATAATTATTATCTTTTGAAAAAAAATCATAAATTTTAGGATTTAAAAATTTTATTTAATTAATTAACTACTTAAAAAATCACAACTAAACATTAATAATAGGGTTCAGAGAAATAATAATTACGTTTTAAGTTTAATCAAAAGAAAAAATGCAAATATTTCTTTTTTATCAGTTTAATTATTAAATTTTCTAAATTTATTTTAA
>JANITW010000006.1:12253513-12265509 GCA_027564335.1 Erythroxylum williamsii | reverse complement strand
TATTAACAAAACTAACCTTCTTTTGTTGTCCTATGTTGCAGGTATTTTTGGTCTCTAGCTCAACAAGGGAAGTATGAAACTGAACAAACAGCAGTGGATTGTTTCAGCAGAAGCCTAACCGGTAATATCTTGTTGTTAAGTACTTTCAATTAAGGACAGAGAATCAAAGTGAAGCTGCACAGTAGAACCACCAAAAGAAAGAAAATAAATAAATAGAAATTATATATTTTGTTGATATTATGGAAATATCCAGCTAATTATCTCGATTCTCTATAGATAATTGGTTGATAATCTATCAATTTAGTTGATATTTTATTACTTAGAGAATAAATAGATTCTTCTTAATTTAAGGAGGAAATTCGGGTTGTATTGTCCTATATATTCCTTATACTATTCACAGAAAAATTAAGGAAGAATTGCTTTGTCTTCTTACTTCGTGGTATCAAAGTCATGGCTCTTCTACAATATTTTTTTTCTTTCTTTATTCAAATTAGTCCTAGATGGACTTAGCAATGACTAGTCAACGGAGAAACTCCTTATCCTCCAACGATGATTTCAGCAGTTCGAGTGTGACCAATTCCGACGTTATGACAAGCAACATACAACATAACTGTGATTTTCTTGCTCAAGTTTGCCTTTTCAATCGACGAATCATAGGTTGAATGGTCAGAATTACCTGGAATGATCGCAAACAATAAAGTTGGCCTTTGACGGAAGAGGAAAACTTGGGTATTTGACTAGAGAGACAACAAGGTCGGCTTCAGATGATCCAAATATGGCAATATAGAGGTCCGAAAATTCTTTCATCACAACTTGGTTGATTAATTCCATAGAACTTGCAACTGGAAAACCTCGTATGTTTCTACCAACAGCTAGAGATGTATGGGATGCGATTCGAGCGATGTATTCTGATATTGAATATTCTTCCCAAATTTTCGAACTAAAAATGAAACTATGGAAAGCCAAGTCACCTTACATTGTTTTATAATGAATTTGTAACTCTGTGGCAAGAATTGGACCTATGTTATGAAGATGATTAGGTCTGTCTTAATGATAATATCCCACATAAAAAAAGGGAAGAAAATGATAGAATTTGTGTTTTTTTTTGCATGATTGAATCAAGAATTGGTTGAAGTTAGAGACCAAATTTTGGGAAGAAAGCCTTTACCCTCTATCAAAGAGGTTTTCTCGAAAGTAAGGAGAGAGGAGATGAGGCGGAAAGTGATGATTGGCAACACCAAATCTGAGGTTAAAAGTTCTGCACTCATGTCGAAAGGAATAGAGGTTGAGGGAGAGAAAAAATAACAAAAAGACGTGATGTGATCACTGTATATGTGATTCACACACCCGGGAAACATGCTAGAAAGTTCATGGGAAGCCAAAAATTGGAAGAAAAAACAATTCGGAAACAACCATACCTCCTAAGCCAACACTACTAAATCCAGGCCTGAAACATCATTTGGCATGCAACCTTTCACAAAGGAACAGATAGAGCAAATCTATATAATTCTTCGATCTTAAAATTTCTCTAGTCCAAATCCTCTTGTTTCAGTGTCAATTCAGATCATTCTTGGTTAATTGATTATGGGGCAACAAATTACATGACTAGATCTTCTAAATTGTTTTTTTCTATAGTCCTTGTGTAGGAATACAAAGAGTAAAAATAGTACATGGTTCCTACTCAACAATAGCTACGAAAGGATAACTTATTCTTTTTCTTAATTTTACACTCCAAAATATTCTTCATGTTCCTAAATTATCCTGCAACTTCTTGTCAGTTAGTAAAATAACTATTGACCAAAATTGTCAAGCTAATTTTTCTTCATGTGATTGTCAGTTCCAATATTTGAATACGGTGAACATGATTGGCAATGCTAAACATGTTGGAGCTCTCTATTTCTTTGAAAATGGATACAACTCAAACAAACAATCCCAGAGAACTCGTCTTAATTCTATTTCAATACTTCGTGCAAATAAATTTATGTTATGGCATTTTAGATTTGGACATCCAAGCTCTCATTATATGAGACATTTATTTCCGAAGCTTTTTTCAAATAAAGATTGATATTCATTTCAATGTGAAATTTGTCAAATTGCAAAACATCATCGAACATATTTCCCAACACAACCTTACAAGGCCACAAAATCCTTTGCTATAATCCATAGGGATATTTGGCACCTTCGACAATAAAAACAATAATTGGAAAAGGATGGTTCACAACTTTTATTGATGACCACAATAGAATCACGTAGTTATTTTTATTCAATGGGGCTAATACTTGGAGGTTAAGAGGGTGTTTCAAGATTTTTATAACATGATGCAAACACAACTTCAAACTAGACTTTAAGTTTTTAGAAGTGATAATGGAAAAGAATACTTCAAGGTTTTAAGGAATTTTTTTTGTTGAAAAAAGTATTATTCATCAAAGCTCATGTACTGACACTCCACAACAAAATAGAATAGCAAAAAAAAACATCTATTAGAAATTGCAAAATCTCTAATGTTTTCAATTAATACTCCTACGTATTTATAGGGTGAGGCTATCCTAGCAGCTACATATTTGATCAATAGGATATCTTCAAAAGCTTTAAATTTTCAAACACCTCTTAATTATTTTAATAAATGCTTTCCTTCATCTCGATTATCACATGACCTCCCTATTAAAGTGTTTGGGTGTACAGCATTTGTTCATATTCATGACAACAATGTCATATTCATGACAACAATCGGGGGCAAAGCAAGAAAATGTGTTTTTGTTGGTTTTCCTTCCACTGAAAAAGGGTACAAGTGCTTTGATCCAATAACTAAACGGTTTTTTATTTCCATGGATGTCACCTTTTTTGAAGATAAACCTCTTTTTCTCCCACCTCATCTTCAGGGGGAGACACATAATGAAGATTTGTTTTTTGATATTTATGACAATGATGTAGATATTTTCTATAGCCTTGATTCAAACATTGATGGTGTTTCAAACAATGAAAATAAGGATTCACCTTCAATGCCTTTTAGAATCAATCTCAACAAAAGAATGAAATGTGCACAAGACAAGATAGAAATCGTTTTAAAGGGAAAGTCTTTTTGAGAAAATATCCAAAATGAGAGAAAAGCACAGACAACTTGCAGCATGGTTTGGAGAACAACTAGGTAAATCTAAGTTTGAGTCTATTTCTATTGAGTCATTGTCACTTGAACCAATATCTATTCCAGAGTTAGATGAAACCTTAGATATACCCATTGCTCTTAGGAAAGGTTCTAGAACTTGTACCAAACATCTTTGGCATAACTTCTTATCATATCAAAGTCTATCTCTATCATTTCAAGCATTTATTTCTAAGTTATGCAATGTTTACGTTCCTAAGAATATACAAGAGGCTCTAAATATTCACGAGTGGATGGATGCAATCCTAGAGGAGATGAGAGCTTTGGAGAAAAATAGAACGTGAGAGGAAGTTGATCTTCTAAAAGGGAAAACACTAGTCGGATGTAAATGGGTGTTCATCGTAAATTACAATTCTAATGGATTACTTGAAAGATATAAGACCCGCCTTGTTAATAAGAGGTTTACACAAACTCATAGCATAGATTATTCAGAAACTTTTTCAACTGTTGCTAAGATAAACACTGTGTGAGAGTTGTTTTCTATTGTAGTTAATCTAGATTAGACTCTACATTAGTTGGACATGAAAAATGCCTTCCTAAATGGAGATATAGAAGAAGAGGAGTATATGGAGCCTCCCTCAGGATATAATAAAATCTTTGAAAAGAGGATATGCAAACTAAAAAAATCTTTATATGGGCTTAAACAATCACCAAGGGCCTAGTTTGAAAGATTGGGCTTAACAATCACCAAGGGCCTAGTTTGAAAGATTCGCAGAAGTCTCAAGGCTTCTTATAAGGATAGTTTGATTATACTCTATTCATAAAAACTTCTACAGAATGAAGGATTGCAATTCTAATTGTGAATGTAGATGACATTATCCTCACTGGTGATGATTTTGAGGAAATTGAAATTCTTAGAAAGAATCTCTCAAAGAACTGCCCAGGGTTGGAAATTGCTAGATCTAAGAAGGGCATAGTAGTCTCCCAATGAAAGTATATCCTAGACCTTCTAGAAGAAACTAGGATGAGTGGATGTAAACCATAAGATACTCCTATCAAATTAAACTCAAAGCGGGGTGAAGTTAAGGAAGGAGTTTCAGTAGATATAGGTCAATATCAACAACTGGTGGGAAAGCTATATATTTATCTCACACCAGACCAGATATTTCCTTTGTTGTCAGTGTGCTAAGTCAGTTTATGCATAATCCCTATGAAGCAGTGTACAAAATTCTAAGATACTTAAAGGAACTATAGAGAAAGGATTATTCTTTAAGAAAAGTGATCAAAGGAGAGTTGAAGTCTACACTAATATAGACTAGGCAAGGTTTCTTACTGACAGAAGATCAACTTCTAGGTATTGCACATATTTTTGGGGAAATATAGTAACTTGGAAGAATAAAAAACAAAATGTTGCAGCAAGAAGCTCAAGGAATTTGTGAAATAATTTGGCTTAAAAGAGTAATGGAAGAACTTAAGAATCCAGTGCAGCACCAAATGAAGTTGTTTTGTGATAACAAAGTAGCTATATGAAAGTGGACTCATTTGCATACCATTTGTACCTACAACACAAGTTGCCGATATTTTCACCAAAGGGTTAACAAGACAAAATTTTGAGTTTTTTGTAAACAAGTTAGGCATGATCAATATCTATGCACCAACTTGAGGGGGAATGTTCATGTATATTTCCTTAATATCGGCACTTCCCCTCAAATTGGTATATAAATACTGATCATGCCTAACTTGTTTACAAAAAAAAACTCTAGCGACGGTTAGCTGATTTTCTATAGTTGATATTATATTAATTAGTTGAGATTTTATTACTTAAGAGACTAAATAGATTCTTCTTCATTTAAGGGGGTAATTAAGGTTGTATTGTCCTATATATTCCTTGTACTATTCACAAAAAATTAAGAATTACTTTATCTTCTTCCTTCATATTTCATTTCAAAATTTAAAAGAAGTATAATCCTTCAAGTGCAAACTTTAGCCATAAAATTCCTTTTGTAAAGCGCATAATGCATTCTATAATTAAATTCTAGTACCAATTAAACAAATGACAAACAATCAGATATGATACCAAATTATTGACCTTAGACAATATTATTCCAAACTATAAGAACGTTTGCAGAAAGCAGCTAATATCACTTTCTTTTCTGATTCCCCACATCAAATTATTCACCACATAATTTCATGGTGAAAAATTATAGTTCTAAAAGATCATTACCAGTCCTTCACCTAACTTTCATTTAACAACTACAAATCTTAAATGACTAATCATTTTCCATTTCAAGCTCCTTATGGTCTGCAATATATTTGTGGAAAGGTGTTACAGACTTTTAAAGATGTAATTACAATAGCCATGCATTTTTTATATATACTTATCACATTCTATATCCACCATTTTGACTTAATTCAATCAAATTGAATATATTCATATTCTTCAATAGAAAAATAAGAAGTTACAACAAAAAAGAATTTGCAGTAGCATAAACAAGATGCTTTTTATTCATCAATAATGATCCACGTGTCTTTGAAAATGCATCTTACAGGAAAGAAATTTAGAAACATATTAATCAACATTGTTATTACCTTTTAGATTTGAATCTAATAGTCGTAAATCAATTTTAGAATACTTATCCTAATAGGATTATTTACATTTTAATGGCTCAAACTGTTTAATTAACATAATTCAATATGATCCATCAGCCATTTCTATAGCACCTATAAACTTAGAGAGGATACCAAAAAAACAAAATCTATTTTTAACTTATCAAATTTGAAATTTCATTTAACTAGAACTGAGTCAATAATCAACAACAAACAAAAGAGAAGAAATATTTAATCAGCTTCTACACATAAGGTCTCATGAGGGAAACTAAAAAGGACAAGGTTCACCCGACATTTTGAATATCAACAAAAACCATTGTCTAAAATATTGAGGTGTTTGTATGATAGCCTCTCTGATGCACATTAGGTACAGCATACTTCTCAGGAGATTGTAAGAAAAACTTGTTTACACTTGAGTACAAATCTCAAGCAATTACCATTTGCAATCTACCAAAAATTGAGAAATAAGATTGCACCCATTAGCTTAAACTAAAACAAAAATCTTCATTATGAACATCTTAGGACAATTAGCATGAAAGGAAAATACTTGTAAAAGATCTTTATGCAAAAAGAGTACTCATACCAACAAACTCTTAAATCTAACTAAATTAGCAACTTCTCAACTTACTTGACCCCAATACCACTGCTTTATCTGGAATGATCACATCAAGGAAAATAGGTGATCCTTAACTTACAAACTTGACACAATAAATCTAGAAAAAGAAAGAGTGACTCTCAACTAACTCAATTACATATTGAATCTTATAGATATTTAGCAATTGGGAATCATGTTAGAATCCTCAACCCGTATCTCAAAAGCTCAGAAGTAAATACAATTTAATATTCAAGAATGCAAAGGAATTCGTCTAACTAGAGTCGTAGATTTTGAAATTACTAACATCCAATAAGGTAGGTATAATAATTATTGACGTAAGTGAAGAAAAAGATCATTACGTCATCCAAAGTTTTGATTACCAAATTGGTTATATATGTCAAAAGGTTCCATTGCTTCATAAAGTTATTGATTATAGTAATATATATCTCAACATTGTTAATAATTGAAAGACTTTTAAGTAGGATTACCAACAAAATGAAAGCATTGACAAAGATTGCAAACAAGAAACAACTAAGTCACTCATTTCAAAATTTATTGCTACTATTTTTGGTATCAAAATGAAAATTAGATATAAAATCCTCTTTCCAACTATGGATATCCTTCCTTTCTATAAATAATAATTTTAGGTAACATGTAAATTACACCAAGATAGGAAATATCTAGTCTTTGGAGTCATCATTTTATGCTAATTCATCTTTATTTTTTTATGCTCTTTCTTTTATGTCATATTTCAATATGGCATTAGAGCAAATTCTTGTGAATCACCTAGCATGTGTTCCTCTATTAGTCTACAATTTGAATCCTTGTGTGAGATTTCAAACAAGCTATCGCGACAAAATTCTTCCCAAAGTAAATAATCAAAAGATGAAATTCCAACACAACATGGCTTCAAAGGAATTATATGGGCTTAGAGAAAAGATTAATTGTTAGAAGTTGATATAGATGCTCCAACTAGAGAGAGAGAGTGATTGATAATATTTTATAATTTACTTCATTCATCCGTTAATTTACTAAAATAAACAAATTGCGGGATCTATAATACAACAATACTACTTTGCAGATCAAGAGAATAGGAACCCCATGTACAAGGTAAAGTGCTTAACTAAGAGAAAGATCTTGCAATCTTTGTGTCTATGAATGGAAATCTTTGTGACTAAATCACAAAAATATTATGTACATTTGTATTTTTTACATATACTTTAATTGACATCTAGCATGATTGAAACTTAAGAAGTATAAATTTCAACAAAATCCCCTATGATTTTATTGTTCGTAAAACCCACTATGTTTTAATTTAACTCGATAAATTTTCATGGTTTGACAATTAGTACAACCGATTATTTTAACAATGTTAAATAATATGAAATTATAAAATTTTCAATATGATGTCATACTTCAAAGTATTATCGTATCGCTAATCAATCCTATTAAACAAAAAAACAAAAAGTTGAAGTTTAATTATTGAACAATTATGTAAAAGGTCTATTTTATGAATTATCAAACTACTGGAACTTCTTTATCTTTAAATATAGCCAAATCATAAGGGATCTTAGATAATTAGCTCCACTCTAAAGTTATTCTCTTGAGAACTTCTCTGCCCCTTGCCCCCATCAAACACATGAAAATTTATTTCCTAGTGCCAAAAATTTATGGGGGAGAGCAAACTGTAAGAGTCCAACACCTTTTTTGAAGCAATTTATCAACACTTAATAAAGCAAACAATTGGCGTATTCAGTTCCAAATAACTTCATAATTCAACAATGCCTCCATAATTAACCGATAAATGTAGTATCACATCTCATGGCTCAGAAGAGACAGTAAAATAGCCAACATTAATTGACAATGTGACAAGCATTTGCTCCCTCAAATATTTAATAGCCAACATTAACAATATGACGAGCATTGGCTCCACTCAAATATCTTCTTAGTATTAAGTTTTCTTTTGCACACAAAAAACTCTACTGTTCTCAACTAGACCATACCCCTTTTCTCAAAGACCCATCATAATCTATATAGAATTTCTCCGATCGTTATGTTCCTTGAAAATATAGAAGCTAAGTGCATAATAATGATGTTATCCTCACAACTCTTCTTGCTTGGCCAAAGAAGTTTCTCATTCACATCAAGAACAAGTATGACTGTATGAGATTTCCAGCACTAACTAAATAGAAAGCAGCATACTATAAACGTCAATAATCCATCAGCCACCTAACACCCAAGCCGCTCACAACATCCATCAGACGAAAATACCAAAATTAATAGGAAAAGACAGTAACAAAAATACAGACTTTGCAATTGTATGTTAAATGTAACAAAAGCAAGACAACAAAATTGCAAGTTAAGCGTAATAACAAGAACCGGAAGGCAGGAAATCGAAAGTTACTGCAAGCGTGATTATTTCCACATCATTACCACAAATCAGAAAATAATCGCAGATTTCTTATATTATTCTTAGCAAATGATCCAAAAAAAGAAGGCGAGAATAACAAATAAATAAGAATATCAGTCTACTGTTTAATATTTTATGTGACTTCCACAGTGCGATTGGTTTATATCACAACGTATGACAATTGGAAATCAGATCTTGACGAGTTCAATGATTCTCCTCAATTAAAACCGTAGGAATTAACGTCTATTAAAATGATGACTAGTATAAGCAATTTCGGAATTCTAAAAAGTTAACCACCTGCCTTGTCTAAAACGCTTAACTACTACATGAATCATCACGTACAGCTTGTGCACTCACGATAACAGAAACGTCAAGAAGTAAAATTCAGATTAAAGAAAAACGGCTTTAAAAGCGTAACTAAATCTAGAAAGGAAAATAGAGCCAAAAGATACCTCAAAACGTGGTGAATCATGAATATATCCATTTCTGAACATAGAGTGAGCAAAATCCGATTACGTCCTAAGCTCGTTATCCTTAAAAGAATCAGCTCTTGCTCGTTATCCTTAAAAGGATCAGCTCTTGTGTACATAAATCATCTGAAAAATAAAAATCCAAATCCAAAAAAAGAAAAAGATAAGAGGGAAGTTAAGAGAAGAAAAAGAATTATACATCCACGGACTTCGCACTACACGTAAGGAAAATAGTAATGTTTTGCTTCTCATCAAAGAAAACGTCAGAAGCCAAATCGTGGAAAGGTAAGTGTTGCAATGAAGTTAAGATAGGGTTCTTAGTTCAAGTTTCTTCGGACTTTCTCGCCAACCAATAGGATGATAAACAGATAGCATAAGTATCAGAAGCTAACGGTCCAACAACGATCGAAGCAAGTACCAAAGAAGAGAACCAGCATTCAAGCGCGAACTCTGACCTCAAGAGAACGAAAAGATGCATCTTGTGTAAGTAATCCAAACTTCAAAATCACCAAAACCGAAGGAAAATGGAGAAAGGAAGAATCAAATCTCTGAAGAAATCGATCCCCTAACAAGCAGAGAAATCTGAAAAAAGAAAGGAAAATAAAACATCTGCGACACTGTAGATTTGAAGGAAGACGGAGAAGGAATAGAAAACGAACGGAGGAAGTGGAGTTTTTCAACGAGGGAAATGGAAATATCAGGAATAGTTAAAGAGTGTTTATATATAGAATGAGGGGGGCTGGGTTTTGGCCCCACTTGATCGATACACGTAATCAAATTTTAAATGTCTAAATACTTTTCCTTTTTCATTATTTATTATTTATAACGTAGGGGTTTCGGATTCGCCTAGATAACTTTTATCCATTCTGTCACTTACTGCTACTGCTACGTAGTGACAGCCTTATGGTTCGTTGTTGGCGTCGCTTCGAGACCCAGTTTTCCTTACTCGGCTGGGAAAAATATTTTATACCATCGTTTGATGTAGGCCTTATCTAATAAATGGCTGATCAATTATTTTACAAATTGAGTAATTTTTTATTATTTAATTATATTAAATGTTGATAATTATGTTTAATTGGGTTGATAAATTGAACCTATTTTATTTTTTTTGAAAATATTCTTATAAGAAACGTTTTGTCTTAACTGCTGACAAATTAATGAATTAAAAAATTATTGTGCTAAAAATTATTATAAAGTACTTAAATTGTTATTTTTTATTATTGATTTACGTTCATTAAATATTAGTACCATAAGTTTCACTGATACACCGCTAAAATACAGGCTTCTTCAACCTTAACCAAAATCTTGAATTCGAATCTTAAGAATAGAGAGTTGTTCAAAAATTTTATGAGATAGAGCTTTGTTATTCAAAAAGGTCCTACTTAAAATTAATCAATTATTCATTTGGCGCTTTTGTAAGATGGGTAGTTGGCATCGGAAAGCCTTTGGTAAGATGGCAAATTGGCAAATTATGTTCTATTAATCACATCGATATTAATTATTCAAATTTCAAACCGCTTGATTAACACTTTAACATTTGTAAATAATATAAATCCTTTATTTTAAATATAGAAATGTAAATTTAAGCAGAAGATAAAAACATCTCACACTTTGCACTTAAGCATAATTCTCATTAAATTTTGTTGTTATTAAGTACTCACATATGATGAGAAAAAAAATGGTATACTCGTTTTTCAAAAAAATAATTGGTATACTCACTTGAATTAAAAATAGCATTTTTCAAACTATTATATTAATATTTACAAACATTTTATATTTATATCATTCATTCTTTTTTGTTGGAGTCTTAACAATGTCTTCCCATGGACTCAAAGTCACACACAAAAAAGGCCAAATCTCTGTTTAAACCATTTAAATATACAAATTAAGATTTTAAATATTATAATAAGGGAGCAAGAAAGATACCGTGATAGCACAACATAATGGGTTTGGACTTGGTCGCATCTGATTTTAATGTCACTTATTACACGGCTTTGTGCCATAAACATTCCAAAAAAAAGCATATCAATTTAAAGTGATGTCATATAAAATAGTGGTAAAACTGAATTGAAAATTTTAAAATATTTAATTATGAGTATGTTATAATTTATTTGTATTTTATTCCTATTCTTTACAAAGGACAACCCTATATATGAAATTCTATTGATTAAAACATCAAATCAGTTTGATTAGTTTAATCATAAAAATTTTGAATTGTTTAATTTTTCGATTATGTTCTCAAATTTTTTATTTGATTTACTTTAATAATTCTAGTTGTTAAAAATCGATTAGTTTATTAATTGATGGTCAATTTTGTAAATTAATAAGCTCTTATAAACTAAAATAAGTCAATTAATTTTTATTTAACATTATCTTCGTTAATTAAATTTCAAATTTTTTGATGAGTAAGAAAAACATCTTTTAATTATATTTTAAATTTTTTAATTTTATTCAATCTTTAGTCGATTTTAAGGCATTCTAATATCGGTTAAATTTTTTAAAATTTAAATATCTTATCTTATCAATTTAATTTTCAGTCTGATTTTTAAAATATTATAAAATTCCAATAATGTCGTCGCAATAAGGATCTACGTTAGTTAATGGATTAGTTAAGTTACTTTCTTATCTAATTTTTCTCATCAATTATGTTCAATTATATTGTTTATATTAGGTATATGTTGAAGTGAATCACACGTTAATACAATGTTGAGAAAACGATATAGAATGCACGAGAAGAGGGTTGAATTGTGTATTCCCCTTTTTGAAAAATCTTTCAAAGATGTTTGTTAGAAATAAAATTCTTTTACAGAACTT
>JANITW010000006.1:12171960-12182711 GCA_027564335.1 Erythroxylum williamsii | reverse complement strand
CAAAAAGGATTTGAAAATGAAGATTATAGAAGAATCAGTACCTGTTCGAAGCAGAAGCTCAATTATTATTAGAGAACTTTCGAAAAAGTTAGTCAAGGTACTAGTTGAACCAATATCGATTAATAATCAGACAATACATTTTCTAGGTCATGAAGAACGAAGATTATATGGTATTCTGCAAGATGAGAAGGCAGAACCATATCTATTGAAGATTTTAAAGGATCGGTATACAGTCTATTAGATTACAAGCAGAACAATAATAAAAATTTTGCTAGACATATAATCAAGATGCTCAACCCTTGTGAGAAACTAAGAAAAAGGGAAAAAGAAGAGGTTCCTTGAGGGAAATAAAGATGATCTTACAGAAGAGTAGATTCAAGTAGCTGTGAAGAACATAGATGATGCATGCAATGCAGCTCAACCTGGAGGTATCTATGTTTCACACCACATTTCAAAAGCATCAGGAAGTAAATTTGGAGTTTCAACCACCAATGAAAACTTCAAGGTAGTTGGCAAAGTGAAAGAAGGACAGTACAGAAGTATCATGGTTGAAGGTATTAATTTCAACTTAGAAACCTTTGTGCATTTGGTCATGCATTTAAGACCTTTAGGTTTCATACCTTCAGTTAAAGATGTGTTACACCTTCTTGGGCAACCAATTCTGAAACCATCTAGACCTGATGATCTTGATCTCCCAGAAGGAAAACAAACCTTTAGTCTACCCTCTATCAAAATTATAGAGTTAGTCGTTTTACCTTCATAACCATTTGCTGTGGAAAACCTTCATCCACTTAATGACATATAACAAGATCCTACTAATAATCTGCAGTTCTTGAAGCATTTCATAAATTGGATGGAAGCAAGTCACAGTAAGAAAGAAGTTCAGGAAGCATTAACAAAAGAAATTGATGAAGTTCATACTAAGGTTGATGAATTCGCTAGCTCAATGGGTAATCTTCATGAGTAAGTAACACTACTATAGGTTACTATTGAACAAGACCTTAAGACGATCTGCACTGATATTTTATAAATATTTTCTGAAATTCTGAAGTGTCTACGATGAGCAATCTTTTTGATTAATAACAAATAAGGGGAGAAGGAGAAAAAAAGGAGAATGAGAAGAGAAGATAGAAGAAGATAGAAGGCATTGTATATATCTTTTACGCAATTCTTTGCTTATATTTTTGCTTTATTATTTGTCAGAATACTATTCATCTGTTCGTCTATAGATTTCATTTTATGTTCTAAAATTATGATTATTTGTTATCATAAAAAAGGGAGAGATTGTTGAGTCAGGAGTACTTCACTTCTATTAATTTTGATGACAATCAAATAATAATAATCTTAGAAATGTATGAATTGTTTTGATAAATTTGTTAAGTATGTAGAAAATGTAAGTAACACTTAGTCAACTCACAAGGTGCGCGGTCAATGCCAGACGAAGCGTGACACCAGATGAAACGTAACACCAGACGAAGTGCAACTATAGATGAAGCAATATAATAGAAGAAGCGGAATAACAGATGAAACGTAGTAAAAGAAGAAGCATTATTTTAGACGATATAAAAGGAAGATATTCTAGAACGTTAGACAGTTATTTAGTTGGAGTTAGTTATAGGACTTAACTAAAAATCGTTTCTAGAAGATTCAAAAAGCAGTTTTCAAGAAGACAGTTGGAGACTTAAGCTATAAATACTAGTTTTAGTCGAAGACTAAAACAACGAATGCTTTTACATTAGCAAAATTTCCATATTCAAAGTGCAAAAGAGGTGAGCAAGTACATCTGTAACCTAAACCTCAAAAATAGTTTTCTTAGAGAGAGAAAAGAAGGCTAGAGCCTAGAGAGGCTAATATGGCTGATAAAGAATACTTTGTGAGGGAGACCTGAACAGGCTTTGCAAGTGTAAAAAGAATACTTGTAAAGTTGAAAGAGTATAGTGAAATCTTAGGCTAACTCTGAGGACTGGACATACCCTAAAATTTGGGATGAACCAGTATAAAATCGCATCGTCTATTCTCTATTATTTGCGATTGCATTGCTTATCAACTTTAGCAAAGTGTTTTAGTAATCATTTATCGTAAAGAAATTTAAGAAGTCTCAAAAGATTAATATTTTCGAAAAAAAATACACAATTCAACCCCTCTTCTTGTGTAGTTTACATATTATATCGAATTTTTCTATTAACAAGTGATTTACTTCAGTTAGGACTATATTGTTTCTTTTTTAAAAGATATCATTGAAGGAGAGATATTGACAACTATTAAAAGAGATACCAATAATCAGATGTTCTTTGTGGTATATGCTATGGTTCATACTAAAACAACAAACACTTGGAGCTGGTTTTTAGAGTTATTAAAGAAATAGTTGGGTTTAAAAGATGAAAGTGAATACATAATAATATCTAATAAAAAGGTTTAGATTGGAAATTAATTCTTTTGAATATTACTTCAAACTCTCACCTGACCAAACGAATTTATTATTTTGGAATATAAGAGGGTTTAATGACCCTCTTAAATAACAAGTCATCAATGATATAGTTATGGGAAAAAGAAACCAATAGTGTTGGGTTGTTCGGAAACTAAAATAAAGCTTCCACAACTACAAGCATCTCTTGCTTTTTGGGTGGAAAATGGATATTTTACCAATCAATCTTTTCATCATAATGATAAAATCATTATAGTGTATAACATAGAGAGAGTTAGCATTTATAGTGTATAACATAATGATAAAATCATATTAAATGCAAAATCTAGGATATTTCTAGCAGTTTGAAATTTCAGTTATATATGCCGCTAATCATGCCTTCCAAAGAGCCAAACTATTGGAGGATCTAAGGGTAATACAAGCTTTAATAGGAGGACCTTGGGCTGTTGTGGGAGACTTCAATTGTATACTTTCTCCTTTATAGATAGAGGGAGACATATCACGTTTAAGGGGAGTGAGGAAGGAACTTTTTGAGATTACAATGGGATTAAATATGGTGGACTTACACTTTGTAGGATTTCTCTATACATGGAACAATAAACAAAAGGGCGAATATTTTTTAAGAAGGAAATTGGATAGATTTATGGTAAACCAGTTTTGGTTAGATAATTTTTCCAATTCATTTGCTCATTTCGATGAACTAAAAAGCTCAAATCACTTATGGATAGGCATTCATAACATGTAAGGCGATAAATGCAATGGTGCTCCAAGGGTTGGTTAGAAGTAGTTGGGATTCAAAAGTGGAGGGGTACAAGGCCTATTAGTCAATGAAGAAGTTACAAAGGGTCAAACATGCTTTGAAGGATTTCATAAAGACTAATAACCTGGAAATTACAGAAACATTCTAAGAAGTCAAGGCAAAGCTGTTAGAAATTCAACAGAGGAGTTACACGTCTCCTCATGATAAGAGCTTGAAAAATCTAGAGATAGCTTATTTGAGGGACTATAATTCAACACTAAATGTTCATAACTCCATCTTGTGACATAATCTAGAGTTAATTGGCTTAGGGATGGTGATGAGAGGGGCAATTTATCTACTAGTCAGGTTGAGATGGAGACTATTGCAAAGAACTTCTTTAAGAGGCTGATGGGTACACCTAAAATAGGAAGAACATATGATCTCTCTTGGATTATCAATGAGACAATCAACTAAAAAGCTAGGAAAGTGCTAATTAGTCCAATTTCATTGCTGGAAATTAAAAATACCCTGTTCAGTTTGCATCTTTCTAATGCTCTGGGGCCAGACGGTTTTAACACTTATTTCTTTCAAAAGACTTAGAACATTACAGGTGATTTAGTGGTGGAAGTAGTATAGGAATTTTTCCACTCTTATAATCTTCTTAAGGAAATCAATATAACCTACATATGCCTTATCCCAAAAATCCAAAACCCAGTTAGTATGAAAGATTGTTGCCACATATCTTGCTGCAACATCATTTATAAACTCATTTTGAAGATAATTATGAACAAATTGAACAAATGCTTGGAGTCTATTATCAGTATTTCGCAAGACACTTTTGTTTAGGGAAGGAGCATTAGGGATAACATCTTGCTTAATCAAAAGTTGATGAGGGATTACACTTCCAAGAGGTCCATTAAGAGTTGCTGCATCAAGATTGATTTTTTAAAAGCTTTTGATACCATTAAATGGGAATTCAACATTGATCTTCTTCAAGCTTTTGGCTTCTTATAATTTTTTGTGGATGGATAAAAGAGTACATTTTTTTTGGCAAATTTCAGCTTGCTTATTAATGGAAGACCTACTAAATTCTTCAAGAATTTTAAAATTATTAGATAGAGGGAACCTTTGTTCATTTATCTATTCTCATTTGTCATAGAGATTCTCTCCAAAATGTTAGTAGCCCTTACCATTGAGAATTCGAGATTCAAATTTCACCATAAATATGCAGTGTTAAAGTTAAATCATTTAGCTTTTGTGGATAATTAACTTTTGGTGTGAGGAGCTGATCTGTATTCCCTAAATATAATGATGATGATTTTAGAAGAGTTCAACAAGATGTCAGGTTTGAATATTAATTTTCTAAAAAGATGCATGTATGTTTCTTAGATATGTAGAATGCAGAGGAGTTAAGCATATCGACAAAATTTCATATTCACATTCCTCCATTTAGATATCTGGGTATCCCAATTACTATATACAAAACAATATAAGAGGATTGCTTGCCTTTAGTTGCTATAGACACAACCAGGATAAATGTTTGGCAAAATAGGTAGTTGCTGTTTGCTGGAAGATTGCAGTTGATATCCAGGGTATTGAGCAATGTTAGCATGCAATAGAGTGCTCATTTGGTGCTAACAAAGAAGGTTGTGAAGGAGATTGTGAAGTATATCAAGCAATTTATATAGGTTGGGAAAATTGGAAACTCAAGATAGGCTAAGGTGAAATGGGATGAATTGTGTCTCTTCAAGGAGTAGGGGGTTTAAGGATTACACCACTTATGTCTATGCAGAAAGTAATGCTCACAAAGAGGATATGGAGGATTTCTAAAAATAAAGAGGCCCTATGGTCTAATTTGATTAACAAGTACAACATAAAGGAGAAGAGCTTTGGTTGGATCAAACAAGAGAAAAAACATGAGGTTTTAAGCAAATGTTGAGATTAAGACACATATATACCAATTGATGATGAAAATAATCAAAATTGGAGAATCAACATGGTTTTGGTTTGATAATTGGAGTGGGTTGAGTCTGTTAATTAACAGGAATGATCGTAGTCATTTGTTAACCAGAATTCCTATTTAAGCATTAATGGAAGCTGGGATAGCAATTTTAGAAGGGCTACTAGCTTGATTAACGTACTTCTTGCCTTTTCTTTAGTAGGCAAGGATGACAAAATTATTTGGACAAATACCAACTCTAAGGAATTTACTAACAAATTATCATGTTTTAAGCTAATTAAGGTGACGCAACCCAGGGTACCTTGATTTGAACTTGTTTGTCAGAATTCTTTATCCCTTAAGGCAGCATTCATATGTTGGCTCATAGAAAAAGATAGGCTCAAAAGAAAGCTAGATGGTATGGAAGTGCCATAAATCTCGATATTAGTTGCAATTTATATAGAACGGATCGTGAAAGTCAAAACTACTTATTCTTATAATTTAGGGTCTTAAATGTTATTTGGCATGAAGTATGGAATATACTGTAGGTATTTTGTTCCCAAAATGATTGGGAAAACTTATTACAATGGACTATCAATATGATTATTAAGAAAAGGCAAGATGGAGTAGCTCTTAAAATAACTTTTTTTTGTTCCATTTATTCTATATGGAAGGAGAGAATCAGAGGCTATATATAGGCAAAGTGACGAACAAACAACAGCTAACTAGTGCTAATGTATTTTGGATAAGAGAGCTCCTTCTATCTAAAGAAAAGCATCACGATCTCAATTCATATATGAGGAGATGTTGGAATATGATGATCTAAGACATTAGAAATAAAGATTTGTAGTTTGTTATTTAAGTGTACTGTACTTTTGCATTTTCACCAATGTTTTCTTGACATACTAGGAAGTGTGGATGCCTGGAATCTGCCTCTAGTTTTCCTCTGTTGTTGAGATGCAATTAAAGATTCAGGCCATTGAGATGTATATTTTGTCATTCTTAGCTTGTGTTAATACAAATATTTTTTCTTTTAAAAAATATGTGATAGAGATGGTACCAAAAAGATAAATTATCACCTAAAATCGAACATGATTAACCATTATTACCTTTATTAAAAAAACGTTAGGTATGCCAAATAAGAATAGAAGCAAAGAAAAATGGGAGATTCCATTAAACATAATAAGTTATCAAAGAGAGCAATTAAAATAGTTTATCAAATATGTCTCCAATAATGACATAACAAAAATATATGTATAATGAAAGGTGTGTCATAACAATCTACAATTTATAGGCTTAACAATTTTAGTATAAGTTAACATCGATTAAATTTCACATTATTTATTTGCCTCTTAATTATAGGTCTTCAACTATGTGTAAGTGTTTTTTCATTTTTGTGATGGTTATTTTGGCAAGGAGGAGAACTAACATTGGAGAACTTCAAGCGTAGATTTCATATGACGCCAAAGTAGCAATTACACTTTTAATTTATTAAGGCCACCACCGATGATAAAGTCAAACAAAAGAAAACAACAAGTTGATGGATATGAGACTTCGTGGGGTATGGAATGTTAAGCATTAGTAACAAGATGAGAATGACAATTATAGGTATAGAGAAATCACAAAGACTTTTCAGTTTTGAATTCAATTTGTCAATTATCATACCTTTTAATTATTTTTTGCTATTTTCTTAGGATGAAACAAATTCAAGGATGAGGTTGACAAGATAAAAAATATATGGAACTACTTGAAGAGTCATTGAATTAAATCACCACAACACTAACTTTTGTTATTTTGAAAATACTACACCATTTGAGACAATGTTTTAAATGCCGAAAGGATTTACTTTTGCTATTTTATAAATTTCAAGAGCATTTGTATTTCAACTTTATGGAATTTATAGAAATCGAGTGCACTTAGTTGCACTTTTATTTCAAATTCTTTACTGAATGATTTGTTGGATATAAATAATTATTTTTAACATTATATTTTATTTCGGTGTTCCATATAATAATCATTAAGACTATGCATTGTATGAAAAGAAAATGGAATTATTATGTGAATTCAGTGGGAAATACGCATTCATCTTTATATCATCATTTAAGGAAAAGATGTACAAATTTGTTTATCTTTTTTTTTTGTTTTTCTTTTGCCTTCCTTTGTCATGCACAATAATACCTCCCATGTTCATATATTACCATCACTTTTTTTTAGTATTATATCTTATATATCTAATATGTTGTCTTGTCATATTCAGAGCCTATGCTTGTATGCCAACTTACTTATATGTCTATAGAAATTCTCATCATGAACATTATATAAGTGATCCTTTAACTTGAGATCTCCAAAGTTTCTCATATAGTAATTATTATGTTTCGATACTACTTATTATCATTAGAGGTGTGGATGCTCCTTGGTGGATGGAGAATAGCATCTAAATAGCGATGGTGTCTAGAGAAGTTGAAGTTAGAGGCCAAATGCTAATGGAGGAATGATGATAGGTGGCAACTATAACTTATGTAGATGGCTAGCGATTGAGGTTGGCATAATGACAAAGGTAGGTGATTAGTGTAGCTAGGGTATCAACATTACTCAATGTAGAAGATGAGAGGTGTTAGACACTTGAATAGATTTTGTCTTGTTTGGTTACAAGGCTAATGTAACCTAAACTAAGAACAAGGCATGTCTAAAAGTAAGAATAAGTTATTCTAGACTTAGAATAAAGTTTGTTTGGGCATGAGGATAATACTATTCAATCGTTAAAATAAGGCTTATTCGCTTTTGCATTAAAGTAATTCAATTATGGACAAAGTTACCCTTGGTTTGGAATTAAGTATTTTAAGACTTAATATAAATTGAAATCAATTCTAGAATTATATTATTTATGTTTCTTATTACAATTGAGATTAATAATTAAATTGATTATTAATTAAAATTTTAGAAAATTTGTTAAATTAAAAAATTAATTATATTGAAATTAATTAATTAAACTCCTTAAAATTATTAAAAGTATTTTAAGTAATTAGGAGAGATATTTCTTAATCAAACTTATATATATTTCAATTAGATCGAAATAAAGTAAAGTTATTATTTTCTTATTTACATAATTATTGATCTATTTTATTTAGAAAAATTTCTTTATTTATGAATAAAAAGTTTCTTGATTTATTAGAAAAGCATCTTTCTTGATTAAATATGAAAATATATTTCTTTTATTAATTGAGAAAATAACCTTTCTTTAATATTTTTGAAAATCATTTTCTAATTTATTAAGGAAACATTTTCTAATTGATTAACGAACCAATCTTTAAATAATTATTATAAAGACTTTCCTGATTAATTTAAATTTTTATTTAAGTTTGAAAGTAGTTTCTTCTAATATTAGAAAATAGTTGTCTAATTAAGAAAAAGTACTTTCTAATAGATTAGAAATGGTTTTCTAATAGGGTTAGAATTTATTACTTGTTAATTTTTTTTAAAAATAGTTTTTCCTAAATTACAATAAGTAAGAAGATTAATTTATTAAAAATTGTTTTCAATTAAATTTAGTAAAGGAGTCAAGGTTTTCCAATTGAATTTGAAAGCTATTTTTAATTTAAATTAACTATTGTTTTGAATAAGAATTTAATTCATTAGGGACTTGATAGGTTTAGTCTAATTTAATTATCTAAAGAGTTGGAAATATTATTTTAGATTATGAAGATCAATGACTAGAATCAAATAAATATTGATATTTTATGCATATAATTTGACAATATGTGTAAAATTAAATGCTTTAATATATGTTTGATATATTATACATGTTGAATTGCATGAATGTATCTATGACATTTTACATTCATCTTTCTATTTTATGAGGTAAATTAAATTAAATTCCTTATTAAAAGATCAAGTATATATTCTGAATATGATTATTGCCTTTTATTGTTATAAGAATATATCAGAGTTCAATTTATTGTTAGACTTATTGAGCAAACTCAAGGTTGTTTTAACTCGAATATTTTTAGTCATATAATAATAAATCCTACTTAACTAAATTTGGTTGATTTGGATTAGCAAACTTATGACCACATGAAATTAGAAACATGATTAGGAATAACATATATGATATGTTTTTAGCAATAGTTGTTACCTAACTAATCTAAGAGTCATATGGGATGTAATTGATAAAGTTGTTGTCCATCTAATTTAAGCTTTGTTGGTCTGTTTAGTATATTCAAGATCAACTAAATCTAAATAAGACCCTAGCCAATTAGAGAGATTAGAATAATATTTTTGAATAGTAGTAAGGATTATTATTTTAAATACAATAGTGAGAGTAACTAGATACATGATTAAAATCTTAATCTTATTTGGTAGTCATGACATATAACCTACTACTTTCTTTCTTACATTTATATTTTATTTTGAGCAAAAATTACATATGATTAGTATAGTTGATACGAAGTTATTAGTGACCTAAGTTTTTTGAACATAGGATTAGGTTTGAAAGTTATAAAGAAAATTGTATATCTATTATATAATTTTTCCATTAATCCTTATTGAGGATTTGGGTTAAAAGGTTTAGGGAAATGTTAAAAATCATATTTATGGAAAAATGCAATGACATTTTGAGTTAACTGATAACTTATAAACTTTAGTGGCAATATGTAAGATAAATGTCAACATAATGATAACATGATATAAGAGGTTGCATGAAGTAGAACTTAAAGGTACAAAACGTTGATGGAATTGTTCCATCTAGTTTTGCCTACTAAAAGTATAAACATGGACTACGATTTGCTATAATGTGATAATAGTTATCATTAGAAGAAAAATGATTGCATGAATTTTATTGTTTATATGTGATATGATAGAGATCATTTATATTTCTAGTTCATACTTATGAGTATTTGATACTTAATTTAGATTCCACATTATTACAATGTTCAAGGCATAATAAGAAATAAATTGTTGAGTAAAAGTAGTTGTTATAAGTTTATATATATTTTTTGTATGTGTTGGATCAAATGAGACTTATGCTTAATATAAGGATCAAGAATACAAAGTTGGACAACCAAGACTATCCTTTTATGCCATGTTGGTTAAATAAGCCTAATGAGAACTATAAAGTTACAAATAAATGATATATGAATCCTTTTAATTATGAATTGTACGAAACATGTGAAATTTATTAAGTTGAAAAAAAAATCAATCTTTGGTAGAAGGATGGTGATCATATTGAATTATTAAATGTTATACATGTAATGTATTGGATGTAATAACAATTTATAAAAAGAATGGTACTTGTACTTCATTAGATTACTAATGGATTTATGTGCTACAGTCATGTGTATTAAATAAAATATTGATTTTAAAAGTTTGAAAGTTTTAAATTATTTAAATCTAAGTAGGAATTAAGCATTAAGAATGTTAAATCACTTTGATGAGATTCTCTACTAATTACATTTAAAACTAAATTCTATAATAATATGAATTTATATAAAGAGAAAAGTACAATATGAGATATTATATGATGTGATATAACTTTCTTTTATAGCTATACCTAATACTATAACTTTCTTTTGGTAGTTTAATTAAATTAATTAATAAGCTTCGTATTAGATATGAAAGGGTAATACTTTGAAAGAGACAAAGTCTATGATCTA
>JANITW010000006.1:12047540-12059762 GCA_027564335.1 Erythroxylum williamsii | reverse complement strand
AGCCTCATATGATGACAATATAAATCTTTGGCATCAAAAGCTTGGCCATGTCAACTATGATCTTATTAACAAGTTGAAAAAATTCAAAGCAGTGAGAAGGTTGCCTACAATGAACAATGATGATGAGACTATTTGTAGTGCTTGCCAAATGGGTAAACAGACAATAGAGTCACACAAAAAGGTTAGAAATGTTACATCTTCTCATGTATTGGAATTAGTTTACATGGATTTGGTTAGGCCAACACAATATGCTAAAATTGGTGGAATGAGGTATTTTTTGACTTGTGTTGATTATTCTAGATACATTTGGATAGCATGCATTTAAGGCTTTTAAATGCCCATGTATGCAAGTCATAAATTTGAAAAATATGTCAATGTTGAGAATACAATCAGATCATAGAAAGGAGTTCGAAAACGCAAGTTTCAATGACTTTTGTGAGAAATATGGTATCATGCAAGAGTTTTCAGCACCTAAAACTCCTCAATAGAATGGATTTGTTGAGAGAAAGAATAGAACTCTTCAAGAAGTTGCCAGATCTATGTTAAATGGAAGAAAAATATCATTGAGGTTTTGGGTTGAAGCTGTAAACACAACATGCTACATATGCAACCGAGTATAAACCTTAGAAGCAACTTAAACAAGACATCCTAAGAACTTTAGAATGGAAAGAAACCAAATATCAACTATTTTCATGTGTTTGGTAGAAAATGTTATATGCTAAGAGATCGAGAACATCTCAAAAAGTTCGAGAGTAAAAGTGATAAAGGAATCTTTATTGGATATTTAATTTATAGCAAAGCATATCATGTGTTTAGTCAAATAACCAAGATAGTGATGTAATCCATACATGTTGTGGTGGATGAAGTTCATCAGATAATTGATAAACTAGTTGAAGAAAATATCCAAAACTAACCTTACGAATCAACTAAAAAACACAAAGAAGCAAGATTCAAAAATTGCCCAGATCTACAGTTAGTTACTGTTGGTGAATAAATTGTTCAGATAGAGGATAAGCCAGTTGTTTTAGATGAATAAACCAACCAAGCACCTGATGCTGAAATCATTCTTTTGAATAAGGAAAACACAAGGGAAGATGATTTTAACAAGAATCCACCATCAAGAATCAGAAGAAGTCATCTTATTGAGAATGTAATTGGAGAAGTTAATGATATAAGGAAGACAAGAGAGAAAAAGGATAGATTAGTGGGAACCAATTTTATAACACTTCTTCATTAAAACCTAAAAATATGAAAGAAGCCTTACAAGATGAGTTTTGGAAGGCAGCTATATAAGAAGAATTAATGCAATTTGCTTATAATGATAGTTGAGAATTGGTGCCTATGCCACTGAATATTAATGTGATCGGAACAAAATAGGTATTTTGCAATAAAACTGATGATAAAGGCAACATGACTAGAAATAAGGCAAGGCAAGGTTAGTCGCTCAAGTTTATTCTCTGATTGAAGGAATTGATTTTGACAAAACTTTGCACTTATAGCAAGACTTGAATCAATTACACCATTATTGGGTATATCGTGTGTGAAAGACTTCAAACTCTACCAAATGGATTTGAAGAATGCATTCTTGAATGGGTTTATACAAAAAAGGTATATGTTAAGCGGCCAAAAGGTTTTATTGATTTAGTACATGCTGATCACATTTTCAAGCTAAAGAAGATTTTTTATGATATCAAACAAGCACTGAGGGCTTTGTATTAAAGACTTACTCAATATCTACTCAAGTAAGGCTGTGAACGAGGTAGTGTTGACAAGACTTTATTTCTTAAAAAATTCAAATCTAATTTGATCATTACACATATTTACATTGATGATATTGTGTTTGGCTCCACTCATTCGAAGATGATGAATGAATTTGCAGAGTTGATGACGTATGAATTTAAGATAAGTATGGTAGGTGAATTGAATTTCTTTTTGGGTTTACAAATTAAATAGTGAAGGATAGTATCTTCGTATAACAAACTAAATATGTGAAGAATTTAATGAAGAAGTTTGGCCTTGAGAAAGCATGACATTTTAGAACTTTTATGAGTATGTCTACGAAGTTGAACAAAGATGATAATGGCAAAAGTGTTGAACAATCTAATTTGATTATCCAATAAGAAGCAAAATTCTATCTCTTTGTATGAAACAAATGTTAGAGGATTATGGAATGAATCAAGATGTGTTGACGGTTTTGTATGATAACAAGAGTGCCATAAAAATCTCGAAAAGCCTAATTCAACATTTGAGAACCAAACACATCGACTTGAGGTATCATTTTATAAGAGAGCTTGTGGATACAAAAGCTATTGTTCTTTCTTATGTAGAAATTGAGAAGTAACTGGCAGACATTTTTGGGGTTGGGGGATGGGTTGGGTGGGGGTTTGTAAATTTGAAAGGGACAACATCCATAATTTTCTATCTTTCATTTATGGTTATCATTGACTACACTATCTTTCCCTCCTTTCTTTAGTTTGAAATTTTGTTTTCATTTTGTGTTTGCTTTCTCCGTCTTTCACGATAACTTAGTGTCTCTTACTACATTGCTTTCTCTCTCACTTGGTCTCTCCACTGATGTTTACCTTCTTCATCTTCATTAGGCATTCTTATTTTTAAAGCTACCATGGGAAAATCAAAAGGTCAAGCTTTCTTTTCCCATTTGGAGTTGTCATTGACGACCTCACTCCCCTTCACTGTTGGCCCTTTTCGGTATTCTAACTATCTTCGACAGAACCCACCTTGTGGGAGATTATCAACTAGTGTCGGGTCATCCTTAATAGTGCCCATCGACAGTTTTGACCCTTCCTTTATTTGGGAACAACCACCATTCGATGTTGATGTGTTGCGTGTGTTGTCTTTTTATGGTAGAGGTATCTACCTATGATTCAGAAGAGGTTCATGTCGAGACTGCTACTTTAGTCTCTATGATTAGGTCTCCACTGACTGCCTCTTCATACGTTCCCCAGAGATTGGTCAAGAAAGTATCTTGAAAATTAGTTCAACCCTCTTGTAGATAGTTTCTTGTAAGAATTTCAATTGATGATGCTCTATCATAAAAGTTGTACTCTTCCACGGTAGAGTAGAAATGGGACTCCATTGCGAATACTGAGTTTGTTTTTTATCATCCCAATAATCTAGATAAATATCAACAATATTGTCTGGATGTGTTGTTAATTGAAAGGAATTTATTGACTATTGCTTTATTGCCTCAATATTATGATTCTGAATGAATCTGCGTTGAGCTATAATGTAATGTTTGTGAGGGGTACTGTGGTTTAGTTTGATACAGATCAATTGAATATATTTTTTGTTTGGTTACCTAGTGCCCATGTGATTATAGTTTATCCGACTCAGGCCAAATTGATTTATGCTATAAGCATCGGGGCACATTTTAGTTTAGTAAGCATCATCATTAAGGCAATGATTGCTATTGATAGCAAACCACAATCTTTGTTGTATTTTCCATGTTTTATTACACAGTACTTGTATGCCTACAGTGTATCTCAGATGGATTTAAATGTTATTGAGCCTGTGTCTTTGTTCAATATTTTGCATTGGATATTACATGTGACCAAGCAAGATTGAGTGGTCAATTTTCCTTAATCATCTTTTGGACCAACTGCGCCATTTGCTGCAATAAATGTTAATTCAAATGATGGTTTATTTGCCGAGATTGATAGGATTGAAGGTGTCTTCCAAACAGGGTTGGATGGGCTTCATCGACTAAAGCAACGAGTTCTTCGTCCTTTGGTTGATTCTTAGATTTGTCTTTTGACAATTTTTTGTGCCAAGGGGGAGAATGGTTGTTTCCTTGGAGACCATAGATGATTATTGGCTGTTTTATTCATTTGGAATTATTGTTGTTTTAGTTTTTTGAAACTAGCTTATATGAATTTGACGAACTACTGTTATGTGAGTTTGATGTCATTTGCAAGTTATTTGGAACTTGATGTTCGATTAAAGGGGAGTTCAGGTATTATGTGCACTTGATGATATGTGTCTAATTATCATCTTAAGGGGAAGTTTTGATATGTGAGAAATAATGTCAAAAAGGGGAGAGATTATTAAGATATGTATTATAATATTTTAGGCATTATTTATAATTGGATAACTTTAATTATTTGAGGAAAATTATTTAAGTATGAAGATGAGGTTTATTTGAGATAAAAATCTTACTTATGATAGGATTTAATTGAAATCAAATCACTGTATTTTGACTAAGATAAGGTGCAAATTTTTGATGATTTTGAGTTCTTTTTGACAGCCTATTTCGATAATTTTTATCTATCTAAGGCAATTGATTTTTTTTGTTACATTATCTACATTGGATAGTTGTTTTTCTCTGTCTATTGCATGAGTTTTATGGGCTGATTTGTGTGAAAAAAATGACTAAAACATAGTGACTTGGTAGTTTAATTTCAAATATCTTGAACTATTTTTAGAGTCTGATTTTATTGTGATTCTGTCCAAATTGTGAGCTACATTTTTCTTCAAAAATTGCATGATTTTTTAGACTGTCCATCAGTGTGTTTGTTGCAAAACCTCCAACATTCTGGGTGTAGTTGTAACTCTTTTATTTATGATGTTTCACTGATGAAACGTTTGTTGTTTTGTTGAGTTTTTATAGCTACTGTGTGTGGTATATCTCAGTGACAATATTGAAAGTTCACAACAAATTTCTTGATAGACAACTTCCTGTTCTTTTGTTAAAGAAGCTATATTATTAGGAGATTTATTTTATGTCCTTTATTGTTTTAATCACTTGAGTTGTTTTATTTCTTCTTTTTATTATATAACACTATTGAAAAATCCTTTGTTGAGGTTAGCACAGGATGATCATATTATTAGGTGTGATTTACTTTTACAGGTTATGAGGATGAGGGATAGTGTCAATGGTAGAGTGAGTCAGTTCTGTAATATCTAGAGTAAAACTATTATTATCCTTTGATAAAAGTGATTAAGCTAGCTAAGGGTCCCATAGATATGGGCAACGCGTGCCAAATTATATTACAAAATCTCAGATGTTGATTTATTTACTTTGTGATTAATTTTTCTCTTTTCATTTGTGTTAGAAAGTTTATCGTTGTTAATACAATTACTTTACATTAAACAATCATAAATACAGTTCAAAGAAACTGCAGCTGAATCAGAATTTTTGTGAAACTACTTCTTTTCCATTTTTCAGTTCAGAATAAGAAATTAAGATGATGTGCTGCTGTTGACGTAAATAACTCAATACCAGCAACCAAACTATTTTTGCAGTTCTTTTTGAGTAATTAGTTACGCAATTCCAACTAACCAACCATGTTTTATATATTCCAACGTTACACGAATCTACTTCAGAAGTGAATTAACTCATATAATAAAGACAATTCAATTATAAACATTAATTCTGCAAGTTTCTTATAACTACTTCAGAGTTGCTGTAAGCGACGGGATGCTTTGGGTATCAAAAAACGGGGCACGCCTTAACATATACATTTTTGGCTGATGGACAAGATGCTAGTGGACAGTGTTCGAGGTCCACATCAGGATTTGAACCCCACCAGTGCAAGCTCAGGTTGTCGGCGCCTAGTATCATGTATAGAAGAACTGCCATGAACGCAACTCCAGCATCAAGAGCTGCTGATAGTACGTAATTGTACCTCTGCCACCAGCTCTTCTTATATCTGAAGATGAAAAAGTTGAAGAATGTTCCGATCGCAATCCATGAGCTGTAGTTTATGGCTGTCGCCGGTGGCATCGCCGCGGTTGCACCTAGCAGAACCGGCAGGTTGATTAGGGGTATCCAAGATTGGCTTGGAAATGCCTTGTGCAAAAGCCATACTACAAATGGTCCTACTGCTCCTCCTAAGAAGAACCAGTTTAGTGCATAGTAGTCACCAAGGGAGCCAAAAATTCTCTCCGGACCTACCAGACCCCAGATTACGGATGTGTCAAAAAACACTCGATCATTTGGGCATGTCCATGGACTGCTGTGTGGAAGGACATCATCTTGGCAAATATTTGGAATGTTATCCAAAAGCCACCATGCCACTGCAACGTTAATTGTTCCTGCAATCGCGGTTCCAAGGAACTGAATCGTAGCAATGTGGTTATGGTCTAAGGATAGTCCGGACAAGGACAACAGATATACCAACAAAGAAGCGTGCATCGAGAATATTAAATCTTTTCACCTGAACGAGGAACATTGATTTTGGAGGTATCTTCATGTAATGGCCTAACTTGAAATCGCTAAGGAAGGAAATTGCCTGAGCCACACTCATGAATCCGTAGGTTTTAAAACACACATTGGCTATAGGCCTCCCCGGATATAAAACTCCCATTATGTACTCAGCTATAACATTAAGGCCTGGTGTCTGTTGACAGAATTAAGCATTATGGATCTACTAACTGGTAAAGAAAGTAAAAACAGTTGATTCCTAGATTCCCGAGCTCACCTGGTTTGTGGTAGCAGCAATAATGCTGATAGGAAGGGTGAATATAAAAGCAAGAGCAACAGCTAAAAGCAGTCCCCACCAAGGCATTTGGACATCATCTTTCCGGAAGATGCAAAGTGCAAGAGAAACTGCTATTGTGACAACCAGAAGCACGTAAAACCACCAGGAAGGTATGTCCTTGTAGTTCCTCATCAACCTTGTGTGAATATCCTCCCTCCTAGTGGACGAGGCTCGGTATCGATCATAAATTTCCCTGTAAATTACTTCTAATGAATTTTAGTAATTAATCACACAAACGTAGTAACTTCAATTCAAGTATTTCTTTTTGATCTTATATAACTAATATATAAAGTAAGAGATTTTTTTGTCTCCATTATTATATTTTTAATTACTAAAAATAAATAAATAATGAGACTGGTAAACTAATCGTACCTTCCATGGAATAGTAGCACGTGAGTAAGAGTAGCTGTAATAGTAGCAAATCCTATCCCATAGGTAATGGCAAAGAAGGCACTCAAATGAACTTTCCCAATCTTCTCATATTGGACCAAATCCAACTGGAGCTTATCATTGACGATGGCTGCCGTGTTGTACACTTGACCTTGAGAATCGAACAAATGTGACGAAAATATGGGAAATCTTCTGGCACCATACGCATTTAAACCCCAGAAAGCAATTGGAGTCACCACATACAATACCAACGCGTATCCTATGAAGACATTTACAATGGCGAAAAAGGGACTAAGGAGAGGACTGAACAAATAGGAAGCCACAGTTGACCAATCCAGCGTGAAGGTCCCAATCCCTAGTCCTTTCAGTCCGGACCCTAGTTGCTGAGCAGTCACCGACTTTGGGAAAACCCAACACAGCACTGCCATGCTTTGAAGTGTCTGGAAGAAGTACCCCGGGACCATATACCAAAGGAAGCTACATAACAGTGCAATCATAAAGAACTTCTCGCGAGAGATTCCATGCTCCTCCTTGCCATTGTCTTCTGTTTCATGCATTGTTCTGCCATTTTGAATAAAAAAACAGTCGAAACAAAATTGAACTTTGTATCAATTTTCATATCAACTAGTGATTAGTGTTATCCTTCAAAGGGAAAATGCTAATTGATCTTAAAGAATATAATTATGCTAAAAATGTTGTTCTTCATGGACATATGGTATAATTTTAAAAAAGGGTGTCGTTGTCTATTTAAACTCTTAAGTACTCTTCATTTAACATCAATTTTGGTCAAAATTTCACCTTTCTATTAAGATTGGATTATTATCTAGTTTTCTTACACAGTTGATTTCCTAATAAGCTCGCTGTTTGATTAGGAGAGAGTAAGTCGAGAGCTACACAATACGCATCGAAACTCAGAAGTGCCAATGGTCTAGATCCAAACAGACTGTAAGTATGACGTACAAAAAAGTTTGAAAAAAGAGGAATATCAAGAAAAGTAAACTGGTAACCAGGAGCCATTACATACGTTCCGGGACCCCCAAAGAAATCTACCTTGGAACATTATGATAATGGGCTAACGTTTAGCTTTCAAGAAGGGTGCTGATGTCTATGCGTCAGGACAAATGAAACAAGTAAGAGTCGCATGCGAGAGGTATTATGAGTGATAGGTTGGATAACTTTAACATAGTAGATTTCTTCAAGACACGAAGAACTTGACAGAGAACGGAAAGCAGGCATGTGACGGGTTGGATAACTTTTAACACAGTAGAATTCTTCAAGACATGAAGAACTTGTCCGAGAACGGAAAGTAGGCATATTTTAGGATCTCTCGTATTCAACTTTAGTTGGCCATGAGTAAAAGTTTAAGGACATGGCGGTGTTTGCAAACTCCCCACTGTCATTGATTAGGTAGATGCTTATGTTTGTCGAACGTCATGAGCTTCATAGTTTTCCACGTACAATATGCACGTACGTAAACAGATACCCATGTAAGGCCGAAACGTTACGTGAATATAAAAGTAAGATATTTTTTACTTCAAAGTAGCAACTTCATTGGGTAGAGTCGTTTCTTGGAACTATTACATATGTTTTGTTTCTTTGCTATTTTTACTTTTATACTCATCCTAGTTCAATAAAGAACGTAATGTCATCTCTTAGAGTAAAGCTCCTTTCTATTCCTTTAAGACTAAGGAGCAACTTATATATGTTTCTAATAGGACAAGATTCTTTGTTTAATATTACCCTGTTTTATTCTGTCTTATAAAATTTCAGTCATTTATTTTGTAAGATCCACATGGGACTTACATAAGACCTATATAAATAAATAACTGATATTTATTGGACACAATAAGATACCATAATATTAAACAGAAGATCTAGACTCGTTTCTAATGGCTTTAAGAAGGTGTCAGAGGGCATTGAGGGTGTTCTATTGCTCATTTATTCTTATGCCATGTAATGAAAGATCACATGAAATGAAGTAATATAAAGTGTTGATTGATTAGTCTGTATAATTTCCACTACACTTACGTCTCTGTATCCTAATCATGGTCAACGTGGCGTGTGTTATTAAGATGACACAAGGGATAGCTCAAAGATGAGTTCAGATCCTCTGTCTAATTTTATGGTATCTTATTCTGTCTCATGAATCTCAATCATTTATTTGTGTGGATTCTGCATGGGTTCCGCATAAATAAACGCGGGATTCACATAAATAAATGGCTAAAATTTATGGAACAGAATAAGACATCATAAAATTGGACAGAAAATCATATCCCCAAAGACAAGTTTCATGGGAATTAATACTTTGGAGAAGACAAAAAGACTCGACTACACCATTTTTCTGTCATTATGACTATGATTAAATCATTTTTTATGAAAATAGAAACTAAAAGAATACTATAACTTGTGGTCATAATAAACAAAACTTGCGCAGTTGGTTGGTAGTTCCTGGTAAGACAATTAAAGCAATAAATGGGTTGTTGCATGAAAATGAAATTAACTTTCCCAAAAAGTAATTTGTATGTTCAAATTCATAATCTATTTTTAAGAAATCTAAAATGTTTTAAATTATCATTATTATTAGTATCGATTTGATAACCATAATTGGAAACCACTTGCAATATGAACTTTACATTTAGTTAGGAGTAATCAAAAACAACCATTGAATTAAAATAGACATGGATATAACCAAAATTTGACCATATATATATATACACTAGTGCCGTTAAATCTTTGTTGGTATAAATACAGAAGACCTCACATTAATTTCATAAAACACGTTGGACGCGTTTGGCAACAGTAATTACCCCTATCTTAAACTTTGGTAGTTTATGCAACTAATAGCTGAAAGAGCATAATGTTGAGCAGCTCTTTTTGCCTATAAAAGCACAGGAAAGTAATTGCAGAATCAAACAAAAGAAAACGAACTTGCCTGAAAAGAGAGACCTGAACAAGTGTACTAGGCCACCACATGTCCGCCGGCTCCACCACATACTTTCTCAGAAGCCCAGACCACCCATATCCCAATACCTGCAACGATCAATGTTTTGCACATTAAAAAATGGGTTCACTCACCGTCATCTAACCTCGTAGCTCAGTAGACTCAGCGACGTAATGAAGTAGGCCTGTGCGTTTTCATTGTTTTGCAGGGCCCGAATCGTGGAAAAAACCCATTAGGCTTTGGGAAATGGTTTAGAAATTAGATTTCACGTAAATAAGGTTAAAAATAGGATTCAGCCCAATAGATTATTGTGGAGACAAAACAAAAGAGAAATTGATAACATGGTCTTGATTCAATCATTAAATCAACTTTGGATTCATGTTTTTAAATTCATATATAGAAACCAAATCATCGGTATATTAGTGTATCGAACCAGATTTTTACCAGCTGGTTCAAGTGTTGGGCAAGATTGAAGTGTTATTGATCACTCTGTAAGACTGTAACTGAATGATAACGAGTCATTCATTTTCTTTGGTTTAATTTGATCTTATAATTCTATTAAAAGATACTTTTGTTTCATATTTTATCATGTAATTTATAAGATTATTAATGCTACATTCTAATGCAAAGCACATTGACGAACCTGTGTTGTGATGATAAGAAGCCAAGCGGAGAAGAACGATATGCTCCTGCCGTAGAAAGCCTTAATAATGTTGATGATACCCACAGCATAAGCCGAACCGCAACCAAATGCACTTCCAGCGTTAGCAAATATGGAAATCAAGACATGCTCTTTCATGTTGAACGGTCCAGGGTTCAGAGAGAACTGCCTGTTCCCAAACCCTGGAATCTTGAAAACTGTCTCAGGTAATACAGAGGCCATTAACCTTCCGATGGGAAGGGTCGCCACCTGAACGGTGATCTGGGTCATGATGAGAGGCTCTGTACGATAAGAGAAGAACTGGTTCAAGAACGAGAGCAGACAACAGGAGACAAGTCCTAGGAACCACATCCGGAATGTCCATACTGGTAGTGTTGGGTCGTCTGTGTTGGATACGGTTAATCTGACTTCTTCGATTGGCGAGAGCTCGTCTTCGTCGAATGTAAGCTGCCTTATGAAGTCCTTACCTGCTGTTGTATCCATTGCAAATGTTCCCATCGTGAAGATGAAGAGAACAATGGTTAAAGGACATTGGGTTATGACCCAGGGAAAGGATCTTCAATCGCCGACAACTGACATGCATCGATAATGTGGCTTGTCATTGTCAACAGCTTCATTAATTCCCTGAGTTAACTTTAGCGTGTTGACATTTTTCGATGGGAAATGAAGAGAATTAGTAATTGTTCCAATTTTCTTAATTTTCTTTCTTGCATTTATATACACAAGTTTGGAGTATTAGACTGTAGACTTTTACCAATTATAAATTTGATATGAATTGTTAGTCTTGCTGCCAATTTCTCAGCAAACTCCCTTGAACAACGTAGGCCTGTTCGTTTGGAGTTGGGGGTGTCTGTACTTTGGCAGACCTTTAGATATCCTTTTCCAATGCATAGAAAGTAGCACAAGTTTAACAAGGTGAAAATTTTGAAAATAGCCTCAGTTTATCATTGTTACGTAAATCAATTAAAAGAAAAAAAGTTACATATCCACATAAAATTTTGATGAGATGGGGAAATTGGGATGATCTAAGAAGTGCTACTTTAAATGTTGTTGAACGCTTTTATATCAGCAGCAGTTCTGCAATAAGCATGGACATTTTTAGCTTTTACTCGCACATTTTTGCATTTTTATCTTGGTCAATTGAGACCCTTGAAGCATCAGGTTTGGAGTCCAGATCTTCTGTCTAATATTATGATGTCTTATTGTGTCCAATGAATCTCAGTCATTTATTTATGTGGATCCCATATAGGTCCCGCAAAATAAATGGTTGAGATTCTATGAGACAGAATAAGATAGAGTAATATTAGACAGAGGATCTTTTCTCTTAGGCTTGGCACGGTAGTTCATGTTTATTGTGCCACGTGGTTAACTTTTAGACTTTGATTACAATTCTTTCAAAAGTGATTCTCTTATATTCCAAAAATTCCAGTTAACAAGTTTGTTGGTCAATTTAACGAATTTCATTTCTAATATAAAATTTTTTTATTCTACATCTTCTTTTCTTATATTTTTAAGTGTATATATATATAATAGCCTATCAATTCTGGTAACATTTAATAAAATTTCAACCTCTTTTCTATTATTCCTTTTCATCCTTACATATTGTAATATTATGAAGCCAAAAGCCACGCCCGATGAAGTTGAAAGCCTCACCATTTACAATTGGAAACCTTTTTGCTAATTCGTAAATGAGTTGAGGACTTTGTAGGAAACATGAAGTCAGATTTACA
>JANITW010000006.1:11807828-11831331 GCA_027564335.1 Erythroxylum williamsii | reverse complement strand
AAAAATGGTTCGCTTCAGACATCGCTTCTGCTGATGGTTTGAAGCGTCCAATATTAAGCTCTATATTATGGAAAGCAGCAAATACTGACGAATATAATAATCAAATTGGTACTAGTGCTTTCATTTATTAGTCATTCAATCGACCTGGTTTCAAGTAACCTAAGGAAATTAACAGGACACATACATGTTGATTGTTAGGAAGATCCAGTAATTTTTCACTCAAATCACAACTAGTAAATTTTACTGATTTGGTAATTCTTAGGAAAGACTGTTAAACGAACTTTTAAGATAGAATTACCATTTTAAATAAATTTTCAGTAAAGCCTAGAGGGGTCACAATGATCCCACTTAAAACTCAAACTATTATACAGAATTTACTTGCATAGTATATTATCACAATTTAAACCTGTGTACAAATCAACGACGTACAATAGAAAAGAATTATCCATTCAAACTAATCTTACAGATAAACCCGACAACTAAGTATTGAATGCAATAAATGTGGAATAAATAAAAGGGATAAGGAAATGACACACTCAAAAATTGATAATAGAATTTGGCCAATTATGTCTAGTCTCTGAGCGCCACTTAAGACAGTCTACTCTTATTAGGAAGAGAATATTAAATTTGAAATGTATAAAAATTTTGAGGATATATCAAAATTTTGGGATGATTTAGAATAGGAGGGGAGGAGTTGTTTTATAACTTGAAAAAACTCCCCCCATTCTCATCTCTTCCCAATATGGAATATAAATTGGGTCATCAAAGTCACCAAAACTAACAAATCTCCAACTTGGCACAATTTCGGATCCCACTAAATGTAAGCATCATTCATTCTCCCAATAAAACAAAACAGTCTTTTTAGTGCTTTTAATTTATGCCCTCAGGCGCCAACTTAAAAGTGCAAGATGTTGATTAAGTCTAAGCAATGTTTAAACTTAGCTTTTGTCACCACCTTGGTCATCATATCTGTAGGATTTTTTGTAGTCCGTATCTTCTAGAGAAGTATCTCCTCTTTTTCGAGAATCTTTTGCACAAAGTGATAGAGAACGCCAATATGCTTCGTCCTTACATGAAAAAACTAGTTCTTTGCTAAGTGAATAGAACTTTGACTGTCACAATACATCACAAGGTGTTTTTGACTAACTCCCAAGTCTTTTAGTAATCCTTGAAGCCAAATTGCTTCCTTCACAGCCTCTGTAATTGTCATATACTCTGCCTTTATTATAAACAAAGCTACTATTGATTGTAAAGTTAATTTTCAACTAATTAGCGCCTTAGCATAAGTGAATAAGTAACCAGTTGTAGATCGTCACTTATCTAAATCACCTGCATAGTCAGAATCACAATATCTAACTACGTATTGACCGAGTGATTTATCTCGCTCAAATAATAAGCCAACATTTACAGTATCTTGAATATACCGTAGAATCCATTTCACAGCTTACTAATGAACCTTACCAAGATCATGCATATATCTACTCACTACACTAACTACCTATGAAATATTGGGTCTTGTACACTCCATTGCATACATCAAACTTCCTACTGTATTAGCATAAGGGACTTTCATCATGTATTCTTGTTCTTCATCTGTCTTTGGAGATAACTAGTTGCTAAGCTTAAAATAAAAGCGGATTACTTACAAGTTTTATCTTTATTCATAACAAAACATTGTAGTACTTTCTTCAAATACTGCTTCTGAGTCAACCAAAGTTTGCTTCCCTGTCTATCTCTACTTATCTCCATGCTAAGAATCTTCTTGACTTTTTCCCAAATCCTTCATCTCGAACTCTTCATTCAACTGAGCCTTCATTTTGTTAATTTCATCTTGGCTCTTGGAAGCTATTAACATATCATCAACATACAAGAGTAAGTAAGACCCACCTTGAAGTCTGCGCAAATACAAACAATGATCGTACTTACTTTGTGCATACTTCTGGCCCATCATAAACTTGTCAAATCGTTTGTACCATTGCCTCGATGATTGCTTCAATTCGTATAATGATTTATTCAGTTTACAAACCCAATTTTCTTTACTAACAACTTTGAATCTATCTGGCTGAGACATATAGATTTCCTCCTCCAAATTATCATGTAGGAATATGATTTTCACATCATGTTGAGCTAGCTCCAAATTCAAAGTGTTACCAGGGCTAACAGAATTCTAATGGAAAAATGTTTAACAATTGGAGAAAATACATCATTATGATTAACTCCCTTCTTCTGAGCATAGCCTTTAACTATCAACCTTGCCTTATAACGAACATCATTCTTGCCAGGAAATCTTTCTTTCTTTGCAAATATTCATTTACATCCAATTGTCTTCTTTTCTTTTGGTAGTTTTGTCAACTTTCACGTCTTGTTTTTCTCAAGGAATTTCATCTCTTCTTCCATTGCACCTTTCCATCTGTCATTTTTTATATTGAGGATGGCTTCTGAAAAATTGGATGGAACATCCTCAACAATTGGAAGTGTATAGGCCACCATGTCAACAAAACGAACATGTTTCTGAATCACTCGTCTTGTCCTTCTAATGGCAATTGATTCTGGCTACTGTTGAGATTCTTGAGTTAGAACCTCTGCTTCATCTGACTCTTCTTCTACCATAGAAGAGTCATTGATATTGCTTTTTGATGGGCTCACCATCATCTGTTCAAACTCCATCTGCTTCGACGTACACTATGTCTGCTTTGACTTATTCTCCACCTACTTCAATGTACCATCACTCTCTCCTTGTGTCACCTTATTCAACATGACAAATTCATCAAAGGTAACATCTCTTCTAATGATAGTCTTCTTTGCCTCTAAACACCAAAGGCAGTATCCTTTAACTCCAACATTGAAGCCCATAAAAAGTGTTTTCTTTGCTCTTAAATCCAACTTTGATTTATTAACATGATAATATGCAGTAGAACTAAAAATATGCAAAGAATAATAATTTGTTACAGGTTTTCCAGATCATATCTCTAATAAAATCTTACCACCAATTACAGATGATGGCAAATGATTAACGAGATGTTGAGTGTATGTCACTGCCTCAGTCTAAAACTTTCTGCCATGTGGATGAGAAAGTCGATGCCGCTGTCCCATATTTGTTATGTCCCTAGTTGTTGATAAATTTACAGACGTCATTACAGAGTTAAATAATAGTATTCAATATTACAAACAAACCAAGAATGAACCTTCAGCTCTAATATCACTTGTTAAGAAAATCGGGTCATTTTTCACTCAAATTATGACCAGTGAATTTTATTGGTGCACTAATTCCAAGGAAAGACTGTTAAACATACTCCTAAGATAGAATTATCCTTCTAAATAAATTTTCAGTAAAACCTGGAGGGGTCACAGTGGTCCCACTTAAAACTCAAATTATTAGACAAAATTTACTTGCACATTATATTATCACAACCTAAACCCGTATATAAATCAACAACGTACAAGAGAATAGAATTATACACTCAAACTAATCGTACAAATAAACCCAACAAATAAATATTGAATACTATAATGCGGAATAAATAAAAGAAATAAGGAAAAAAACACACTCAAAAATTGATAACGAAGTTCGGCTAATTGTACCTAGTCTCTAAGCATCACTTAAGGCAGTCTGCTCTTATTAGAAAGAGAATACTAAATTTGAGATGTGTACAAATTTTGAAAATATATCAAAATTTTGGGATGATTTAGAATAGGAGGGGAAGTGTTATTTTATAACTTGAAAAATTCTTTTCATTCTCATCTCTTCCCAATATGGGATATAAATTGGGTCATCAAAGCCACCAAAACCAACATTGATGGGATTGTTTATATATATATAAACGTACAGCTACAACTTGTGATATAATCGTGTAAAAGCCAATTCAAAAGATAAGCTTAAGAAGGAGTCCAAAGTCAAATAAGACTTCCGGTTTTGCAAGAATTTAGGAAAGATTACGACGCACGCAACTTTTTCTTTATATTTTATAAAAAGATTATTTTCGTAACTTAATCTTAAGAATAATTGCTATAAAAATGGAGACCGTTGGTTACCAAACATATAAATTAATAAAGTGGTTTACATTTATCTTGTAAAGTAAAGAAAAATAGGATTACTAAGTCATTAATCTGGTTTAGGACCACGCAATATCCATTTTTCTACATTAGTAACCTCAACCTGTTCAATCCAAAGTCGTAAATTGTTGTCATTTGGAACCTATTTAAGATTTATTACAGTAATTTTTTTTTACAAATAATAAAAATAGGTTTCAACTTATCCAATCTAAAACTTACTCACTAATTTGAATTTTTAAGTTCGACCCAAATCGTGCTCATTCCTAAACCCTGATAAGATTCCTAACGTGGTATTATGGAATAATTTTGTTTTTCGACATAATCCTTGTTTAGCCGCAATGAACTAGTCCACCCAAGAGACTATGAGAATACATACGCTACGTATAGGCATGGCACAGTGAACTTTTGAGAACTGTGCATATCCACTGTTAAGCCTGTAGGGTAAGAAATGAAGTGATACTATTATTCAGATGTTAAATGGAAGAGTATTGATGGACTTTTTGTCGTACTGTTGGATTTGGTTCCAACTAATTATAACTGATCATATTTTATCATTTAGTATTACAATTCAAAAGTTACATAAATAAGATTTTTTAACGGATAGGAATCTAATTTTATTTTTAAATTTAAAATTAGTTTTTATAAAAACAAACGTATTGGAAACAGTGGGTTGAAGTCCAATGTTACTGCTAAAAGTTTTATCAAACAATGGTTGAAGTTAAATCTCAATATGATTTTGCTAGATTACAATTAAGAGATGTGTAACTTTCTCTAAACAATGGTTGAAGTCAATCTCAATATATGACTTTGCCAAATTACAATTAAGAGAGTTGCATTACTTTATCTCCATGTTTTGGACTTCCTTACTTGATTACTGAATAAATCTTGTGGCAAAAGTTATTCCCGAAATTTTGTCGAGACATATACAGACTACAGTAGTTTTCCAGGAAATCAATAAAGGGAATTGCCTTTTCCATGACTATGATTATATTCTCTGCTTGCCTTTCTAGGTATATTAAATAAGAATATTACAAGGATCAAGGTTTTTCCATGGTCAATCATTTGATACATCGAATTTCCACGGGCTGCGATGGCAAAATTTGGCTCCCATAATTATTAGAATTGAGTTGGGTCAATTATTAGATAGTTAGCTCTTATTTATAAAATTTTTAATTTTTTTATGCTTAGTCAATATGAAATATTCTAATACTCCCCTTCAAGTGCAACTATGACTGGACATCCAATCATTACTTGAAATAAATGTAGTAATAACCGAACCAAACCATTTGCTCTAATAGTATATATCATAATTGAACCCAGGTCAATTATTATCAAAATGACTAGAATTAATCATTTGAATAGTTAACCTTTACCATTCATGCTTATTCAATATAAGATACTCTAATAATAATTATCATTTAACAGTTAGTCACCAAAATGATCCCCAAACCAAATATCATTTTATTTACAAAAAATGGTTCCAATCATCTCATAAGAGGTTATTTCGATTTTCTTTCCTATTTTGTTTATGATCTTCACGATGGGCAATTGTTTCTTTTCTCTGACTTTTTAATCACCTATATATATTGGATAATTGATTGTTGTTCCATTTTTTCCTCTATAATGATAATGTAATGCAACTTAAGCACTTCCAAGCTTCCACTTACCTCTTCTTAATTTCCGAGTTAAATTAGACCCTAGAGAGCCATAGCACATGGCTCAGATTCGTCACATATAATTGAAGGACAAAGAACTTCCATGGATTGGAAACTATTCCTTTCTTGCTTTTAAATAGCAAGCACAAATATATAGCAAGTCATAAACTTTACGCAACATTTAGAATGAAATCAAGTTGGCACTAGGCTTGTACAGCCTTAGACATAGACATATTAGCATGGAAATAAGGATAATGACACCAATTCAAGTCGTTAGCATCACCTAAAGCTTTTGACTTGCTGTGATAAGCACTTATTAATCTTAATTTATACACTTCAGAAATATTATCGACAAAAATTTAAAAAGGGCCGGTATCTCAAGTTTATTTCCCTAGACAAAAATGAAGTATAACAAGCACTGTTGGAGAATTATTCAGACTGTACTCTACAATGAAAAAACGAACCTCTCTCAACGAGCCATCGAAAATGAGAAACGACATATTGACAGAGCTTACCGATGGAAAAAAAAAGCCAAAATAAGCGTTAAAAGAGCGATTGCAGCAGCTACATACAAAAAAAAGACGTTAAAGAAAGTGTTATTCTATTCTTCTAATCAATAGCACCATACATATCTGCCAAAATTGTTGCTTTAAGTAATAGTATGGACGCAGACTTGAAGTACACATTCATCTGTTGTGACTGAATAACAGGTACCTTTCCCTAGTAAGCATTCCGCGTACTAATTAGACTTAACAGGATGCATTTGAAGGATTACCGGGCCAGCTCCAACTTATGTACAACTAAGATTGCCCTGTTTCAACTTAAAAATTTAAATAATATATAATAAATTATATTTTTTTGTATATAATTCGTTGCTATTTATGCATATTTTTTATATGGAATAATTTCAATTGTGAATTATAAATTAACATTATGAATGTAGTTTTGTATTAGTTCAGAAGAAAAATAGTATTGAAATAGATTATGTCATATGGAATTTTCGTATTAGATTATACCGTAAAATTTTGACTCGTGCTAAGCATATCAACCGACATGGAGATGGAGGTTAAATTTCTAAAAAAAATACTAATTCACAATTGTAAATTAAAAAACATATATAACATTTTAAAACATATATATACACACATTATTTTTTAATTTTAAACAATTGATATTAATGAGTAATAGTACTATATGGTCCAGTATAAAAATTCACACAAATTTTGGTATATTACTAATAACTTTGTTGTAAATTCAAAAAATTTTAAGACAATAGATTAAGAATCTTATTTTTACATATAATTCACTTATCTATTTACGTATTTTTAACAGTATTTTAATTATTTTATAATGGTTAGAAGCCAATTTAGGGTTAAGAAAAAAGCGCAGAAAGAACAAAAGAGCCCAACAAACAGATTTGAATTTGTGAGCCGAACCAAAATTCTAGGGGCATGGACATGGAGCATATGGGATAATGGGACCCAAAGTCAGCAAAATTTTCAGGGGGTGAGATGGGCAGAAGAAAAAGAGGGTTTGGTTACCTTCCGTTCACGGACAAGTAATATAACAAAAGATCAGAACATACAAAGAACCTGACAGGTTCTGAATGATGTTAGCTCCAATCCCTTTCGTTTCAGAAAGATGTGAGGGGTCAAAGTTCCCAGGGATACAAAAAATTAATATTTGGTTTGATTGATTACAGATAGATTTCGGTGAAAAAGACAGGAAAATCACGAAAACAGTGAAGGAGATAGAGATATAAGATTTCAACCTTAGGTTCTAAAGTGCCAACATGTACCAAATAATATATATAATCCATATTGTTATGATCAAGTTGTGACCTTTTGTGTGTTTGCATCCTATATATTCTCCAACTTTGTGCAGCTTCAATTACCAAGGAATTGTCGCTTCCCGAGAGAGAAACAGAGAGATGGAGCTCGACGAGCAGAGCTACTTAGATGAACTACTAGCTATAAGAAGAGAAAATTGGGAAACCATTCCAGGTTTTTCAATGGAGATGAGTGAGCTTTTTAATAGTAGCTGGAACTATGATGGTGTCAATGATAATCCAACCACACTACCGCAGAATTCTTTATGCGATAGAGCCTCCACACTGCAGCAGGACTTCAACAACTACTACTTCAATGAAGTTCATGGATGCCCTTTTGGATATGAATTCTCTGGCTCACAATTCACTGACGAGTTCTCAGTACCGCAATTTACAGATTCTTCACATAATACACTTGAGACACCGCCATTTCCCCTCCAAGAAAACACACCAATGTCCATAATGGAGAATGAGGAACATGGTCTGACTACAGTAAACGGTTGCCATGATTTGGAGATGGAAGCTAATTTCAAAGTTGAGCCAACCCAATCTCCCGAGCCTGAAGTGCCTTTTGTCGACGTCGGTTCTTGTCCAGAAAGAAAGATCCGAGGCAAGAGGGTCGATGGGCAGCCATCGAAGAATCTAATGGCTGAGAGAAGGCGAAGAAAGAGATTAAACGACAGGCTCTCGATGTTGAGATCCATAGTTCCCAAGATAAGCAAGGTAAGAAATGTAGTGTTACTAGATAATGTTAGACGACAAGTTTCGGTCAATTTGTCTAATAAATCAACATCTTTGACAACAGATGGACAGGACATCTATACTTGGAGACACTATAGATTACATGAAGGAGCTACTGGAGCGAATCAACGTCCTGGAACAGGAAATTCAGGTTGATTCAGATGATTTGAACTTGAAGGACACTTTGAAGGACGTGAAGGGAGGCGAAAGCATAGTGAGGAATTCACCTAAGGTATGTACTTTGTATTTATGAAAAAGAACATAAATCCACTGCTGAAAACTGAGCTCTACTGTTAAGCAAAACCTGAACAGAAATGTCTGAAATGTTCCTTCACAGTTTGACGTGGAAAGAAGAAACATGGATACGAAAATTGAGATTTTCTGTACAGGAAAGCCAGGGTTGCTGTTATCAACAGTAAAAACTTTAGAAGCATTAGGCGTCGAGATTGAACAGTGTGTTATTAGCTGTTTCAACGAGTTTGCAATGCAAGCTTCTTGCTCGGAGGTAGACCTTTAGACCAATTATTACAAACTTATCTCTCAATGGCTAGTCATAAGAGATTCGCTGGTTTGTGAGCACTAATTTAGGCAAATTTGTTCTCTCTGTTTTCTTAATTATAGGATTTGGAGCACAGGGCATTAATTAGTCCAGAAGGCATAAAGCAAGCGTTGTTTGCAAGTGCGGGATATGGAGGAAGATGCATGTAGAAATGGAAGCAGCATAAAAGGAAGAATTTATGGTGAATTTTCATTAAAAAAAAAAAAGGCCCCAAATCTCTCGTTTTCTTGAATGAGGTTTTCTCAAGTGAGGTTGTTTAGAATAAGTTGGTTTCTAGTCAGCAGGCTTTCGCAATATCTATAATTGGAGACCTTATTCAATTGCCTCTATGTGGAAAAGCAAAATAATGTTTTGGGAATATCTGGGCACATGGAAACTACTTGTAGCCTTTTGCTCACAAATCATTCCAAAATAAATCACAACTGAACGAGAAATGCCTTTCATAATCACGTTTCTGACTCATAAAATTCAGAACTTATATAGAAATTTGGTTGTGAAAAGAAAACTTTAATACATTCTCCTCTGTCTTTAAGGAACAGAACTAACTGGTATGCATACGTAAATAACGCTTAAGATCAACGCATTGTTGACTCTTAAAAGGTACTCCGAGTCAGGCGACAGCAGAACATGAGCACTGCGTTGCGCTTCTGGTGCATCAGGGAATCCTCAAACTATTCAACTCGTAAATCACCACAAAAGCTGCTTCATATGTTAAAAGATACTCTACTCATTATTAGGTTAGGTCCCTAGAATAAAATAAAGTTGCCTTGCAATCTTAATCGTAAGATCAGTTTTTCATGTCCTTGGAATGCCTTTATAGCTCATTTATGCTCTTACATCAACGTCTAGTCCTAGTAGTATCCAGGAAGATGCCGATACAGTCAATTCCACATAACTCAGATGTATCCAACGTCAATATGAAAAACGATTAATTATAAAAAAATTCAAATAATAGTAAAATTTAAAAAGTGATAATAAAATTTTAATTTTTATAAAAATAAATTGTCATTAAACATTCATCACATCCGTTAATATATTTTTTTGACACATAAATTATAATTTTCTAAAAAATAAATTATTTATTCAAAAGTAAACAAGATTAATTAAAAAGAAAAGCCAACCCAAATAAATTATTTATTCTCACCCATCCTACGTCCGTTAATTCACTTATTTTGCATACAATTCTCTCTCTGTGAACCCTCTATGATGATACATATGACCTTCTATTGGTAATTTGGGACTATGAGATGACTCTCCTAATCGACTCATGACAGACCCTGTCGTGGCAACTTTGATGAGTTTTACAAATTCAATAAGTGAACAATTATCGATGTGCTCACTCAAGTCAAAACACAACATCACAAATATACAACCAAATTCACAAGTATATCACATTAGCTTGAATCAATTCCCATATAGTTTTGTATATCAAATCACACTATACATTATATCTCAATAAGCACATTATAATACAAACATTTCATATAATCTTTTTAGAATAATCTAACCTTTCACCTCAATTATTCATATAATCAATTAATGCACATGAGATTCCACTTTCATTTTTAGTTTGTTATGACCAAGTGCCTGTTTAACTGTCTCATATCTATTATGAATACCGAGCTCATTTCAGATACTATTTTGTACCCATTGTAGAGACCAGGCTCATTAATCATTGAGCCTGTGACTCTATGTGCACATTTTTAGCTTTAAGCTTTTTTTCATGTTGGTCACTCCAGTCACAACTCTTTTATATGATCATGCATATCAATGTAATGAAAATGTATCAAATGACATAATATGCTATCAATAACTCTTATTTAGTGTGTATAATCAAATAGCACATTCATCAGATCTAAGTCCGACATTTAACATATAGTTGAAAACACAATTTTTATTCACATTTAATTCGCAAACACTTCCAATACAGTCCCAAATATCAAACTCCTCAGACCATCAATGTCCGAAATTAACACAATCATATCGGTAACAGTTCAATATCTAATAGTTAATTAAGAACAATTCAAATATAGCAAGTAAACATCTAGGTTAACTCATAGTATGCTTTAAATAGCTATTGCCTTGACGAGCCGACAATGTTTGGAAGTTGTCGATCAATTTGTGCTTCTAAATCATGCAATACACATATATGTACACATTACTAACTTGTTTAACCAAATAAGTACTCAATCATATACATGCATATGTGTTATGTTCAATGCATGCTTGATTGACCTTTTCGGGTATGTAACTATTCATAAATTTTGACCATTCAAACATCATACTTTGTATACTACCATTTTGCAATTAGGTTTTTACCCTTAAGTTAGCTTGATTTACTCCAAATTCATCAACCATACTTTACACTTATCCTTGAACATTTCCATGATCAAAAGCCTCTTATAAAACACAGAAAATTGTTTTTTTAAATATGGAATTTTAACAAGCTAAATCTATACATTCTCTAAACTTTTTCCAGTAACATATACTCATACATTTACCCAATTCTCATTCATCCCTATGTTTTTCAATTCTCATTCATCCGTACCTTCTACACATTTCTCATGTCCTTTAAGATCATGTTTGCATTAAAAGAACTCATTTATTCCTTTAACAAATCAAAACTTCCATATTTGAACTCAACACATCAAAACAATCCATTCTTTAGATAATAGCATCAATTGACTACATAAACTTATCAAGATCTTAACCAATTAATATAGAAACAATATAGGCTCATTCCTCACCTTAATCAAGTCCAAATATACCAATTTAGAGTGAAATTTCTTAGCTGGTTCAACATGTACACAAGGCTAAAACTGAAATTCTGAAATTTGTCAACAACATCACTAATGTGTGTAACTTTTCTACCTTCAATATCTAGCGAATTTAACAAGCTTAAAAACATCACTAACACCTGAAATTTTCCAGATTTCATCTACCTTAAGTTTACTTCATTTCAGGTTAATTTAACTTCCATATTGGTTACACTCAGGCTTAAAAAATTCTATTCACTTATGTCATTAACATTCATTGTTTTACAAACACACTTTCAACTCAAATTTTCCAGATTTGAAAACATCTTTATGACACCTATCTTTATCCTGAATTCCTTATTAATTATACTTTAATTCTCAACTTATATGATCCATAAAACAGTCCATAAAGTACCATTTTTGTATATGAAAAAACAAACCAGAAAAGTACTCATTCATTCTCCATTTTACAGCTTTTCTCAGGATAAGTTTTCTGGTCAGTTTTGTATGGCCATTATGACATACAAAATGAGATATTTAGGTAATATATTCTTCTATAAAATTGTTCCTATATGTATTAAGTTTCTAATGACATAACATTAATGCAGTTTGGTTCCTAGAATTATATCTAAAATACTACAGACTATTCTCAAACAGGGACAACAACTAGTACTCAACTTCAAGCCAGATTTCAAAACCCTTAGAGACATAAAGTAAATTCAATTCCTGTATGAAAATTATAGATATATGTATATATTTTAATCTAAAATTAAAATCATCCTATTTGGGTATCTACAGATCAAGGTAAGGTTAAAATATGAATGCCTGTTCAGTGGAACCACTCCATCTAACGAGGTATACACTCCAATTAACTCACTTCAGTCATATTATGAAAAAGTAACTCCAAAGACACATGAAAATGAACCAGCAAGATCCCATTTTCATATAGGATGCTTATGTTAACAAAACCCTCATGTTACACTCAGAAAACACAGCAAGACATCAAAGTTTCCATATAAAAAAATCCACGTTCATCTAATTTATTCCAGCTCACTTCATCATCAACATCTTATACAATCTTTCCTAATTCAAACATTATAATCACATGCCTTAAAGATGAGATTTCTATTTACTTGTTAAGCTCAAATTCTACCTCAAAACCTCAAGCTAATCTAGCCCTCCAAGCTTGCAAGATTATCACAAAGTAAAGGTGAAAACAAGTTGATTTTCGGCTAGGACAAAGAACAACAAAAATCTAGTGCTTTGGCTATCTTGTGATGGTTAAAAATATGAAGTTGATGTGGTCATTTAGCAAGGTTGAAACCAAATTACAGAGATGTGTGTTAGCATCAACTTTCGGTGGAGAAAGGAGAAGAAGATGGTGGATTTTTCTAGCAGCATCTTATCTTAATTCAACTAGGTGCAAGGTGTCCAAACTACCTTAACATGTGTCATTTGGCATGTAAGCCATTTATCTCCTCCTTAAGCTACTACATGTCTCCTAATTACTAGTTCATTTGTCATTCACTCATGTTGCCATTTGTCAACTAATTTCCTATGCCAAATGTCACCTAATTATTTGTCCACTTGTCACTAAATCATGCTACCATTTGTCAATTATTTCATAGGCTTAGTCATCCTAATTTTTCATGTGTCAATTTGTCTTGCCACTTGGGATTTTCCATGTCCAAATATATATATTAATTCATCACTTTTCTAATGTTAACAATTAATTCCCAATTTACTACTTGTAACTAATCAAACTAAAATTCAAGACATTAACAATACACAATTTACTTCATGATCATTTAAAACTTTCATACCTTAGAATATGTCAATTGAGTGCATATACTATTTTTGCAATGTGTAAAAAATCATAATTCATGTGTGTATGCTAATGATATGCATGTGAATCAAATGCATTTCATGAATGCTAAAATGATTTGACTCATATGCAATAATCTAAGGTTTTAACCCTTAGTATGAAAAACGGGCCATTACACTTATTACAAGGTTCATTTTGGTTTTTATACAACACATTTTATATTTTATCTTTTTATCAATTTCAAACAAAGAGGGTTGATGTTTTGTATTTAATGCTTCTATTATACAGGTGTGTTTAATGCAAAACATAATGGTATAACTTTCTTGTCATAAGGTTTGTATAGAATATGTCTTACCCCAAATTAGATATATGCTTCTTCGTATCTTGCTAAACAAGTTAAGAAAGAAGGACCCTGATGAATGAAAAGTCATATATAGCGGGGCATAAAAGTTTAGGCCACATTTCCAAAGCTAGGATTGAGATATTAATTAAGGAAAGCATTCTCTCAATTTTAGATTATGATGATCTGAAAATATGTGCTAACTGTTGCAGGGGTAAGTTGACTAAAATAAGGATATAGAGGTCAACTTGTGCTTCTGACTTGTTAAGTTTGATACATACAGATATCATAAGACCTTATATAGTTGCATTGTGCAAAACCAAATATATTTTGACATTTTTTGATGATTATTCCCATTATAGTTATGTATTCTTGTCAAAGATTAAAGGTTGAGAACTAATTAGAAAAATCCATTTAGAGTGTTAGATCTGACCATTGAGGAGAGTATCATGGCAAACATGGTATTTCAGGACTTGAAAAGGTCTGTTTGATTGATATATGGAATCGGTTGGAATAGTGACTTAGTTCATTATGCCAGGTAGTCTTGAGCAAAATGATGTGTTGCCAAAAGGCATAACTGCACCATAAAGGATTTAAAGAAGTCAATGCAAAATAGAACTAATGTACCTGATTATCTAAAAGTATGAAAACTCAGTCTTGCACATATTCGTGTATGAGGCTGCCCTAATAGTGTAATATAATCTTTATTAAGAAAAAATTGCATGCTTGTTATGTTCATTTCTATTTAGTAAGATATCTTGACCACTTTAAAGCTACAGATCTTACTGTATAGAAGGAGGGACCAGAATAGTGGAATCATAAATAACTAAGTTTTTGAGATACAATGTCTATGATGATGGTGAGTCCATTGACCCTTCAGATGATAACAGGGTGGATACTACAGTTATTATATACCTGCCACTCTTACAGTAAGATCCGGTGGATCTAGGTCTTTATACTGTGCTTGTATAGGAATATGAACTCATACTTGTACACATAGAGGTACCTAGGGGTGCAAGATCTAATATAGTTGTATAAATCCACTAGAGTGAGACGATCTACTATCCCATCTAATTATGTACTCTATTAGGTAAACAGGATTATGATATTAGACATGTTATGAATCTAGTTACTTTTACAGAAGCTATCATTGGACCCAATACAAATTTATGGTAGGATGTAATGACTGATGAGATGCAATTCATGAAGTATAATAAGGTCCAGTAGTTTGTTGATTTATAGTAGAATTGCAAACTCGTCAATTGTAAATAAAGTTTAAAGGCCTAAAGGATTTCAGCATAAAGTTTAGCAGTTTATAGGCTCACTCAGTTGCCTGATGGTTCACTAAGGGGAAATGTTGATTTTAATGTTAGTTTTACTCTTGTATCCTCAAATGATACATTTTGAGTGATTATGATAATTGTAGCTCATGATGATATAAAGTTATATCAGATGGTTGTCAAAACCGCTTTCTTGAATAAAGAATTTTATAAAGAGGTCTCTATGGTAAAACTTAAAGGATTTTAGGATCCAGATGAGGTTATTACCTCTTTCAACTTTATGGAAAATAAAGTTAAAATAGATGCTTATATCACCATATCAGGGGAAGCAAATTTATCTTCCTATTATTTCATGTGGATGATATATTGCTCACGTTGAATAACTTGACCATATTGCAAGAGGTTAAGTAACTGTTGGCTAGGTATTTAAACATGAAGGAGCTTGGTAAAACATTTTTTTACGTAAATGGTCAGATTTACCGGACATATCTCAACACTTATTAGACCTCTCACAGAGTGTATACATTGAGTATGTGTTACAAAGGCTTAATATGGTTAACCATAAACCTGTCATGGCACCCATCTCTCATAGTGAGAGATAATCTTTGGCACCATATCTAAAGAATAAAGTAAAGAGAGAGGTTATGAGGAATGTTTCGTATTCTAGTATGGTTGATAGCCTAAAGTATGCTTAGGTAAGTACTAGGTGGGACATTATATTTACTATTGGACTGTTTGTTCAATATCTAATTAACCCAAGTATAGACCATTGAAATGCAATCAAGTAAGTGTTGAGATACTAAAGGGAATTAAGGATTATATGTTGACATATAGAAAAGTCAATAGACTAAATCTCGTAGGGTATTCAAATTCAAATTTAGCTATGTGTCTGGATGATCGAAAATCTATTTAAGGTTATAATTTTTTAAGTTTGCAAATGGTACAATGTCATGGAAAATTGTCAAGTAGACATTGGTAATTTCCTTGACCATGCATACAAAGTGCATGTTATGGGGCTGCTTCATATACTGTTTAACTAAGAAACTTAATTTTTGAGTTGTTTGTGGTTGATTCAATGGCTAGAGTCATTTGGTTGTACTTTGATAATCCTGCTCCTATATTGATAAATAACAATAAGAACATCATAGGGTCTATGCATTTGAAGGTCAAATTCTTGACCATAAAGGAGTTGATATGAAAATGTGTCAATAAGGTTTGGAGCATTTAAGGACTAAGGAACTAAAATTCAATTCTTTAACTAAAGGACTTTGCCAGTTGTGTTTGAAATACAAATATACAGTATGGGTGTTTTGAAGTCCTTAGACCTTGTTAGTTAGGGGATCATTATGTTTGCTCCATGTACATTTGTACATTTATATATTTGATTTATTATGATGGTATGATGGTTCATTAATAAAGATGATCATCATTTATCCTTAAGAATACGTGTTATCATATATTGTCACAATACATATTAAAGTCTTAAGATTTGTGTCAATCTTAAGCATTTAAAGGTCATTAGGCATATATACAGATTGAACTTGAGCCTATATCATTTAGATACATACAGCTTTATACAAATATCCATAAATTTTGATATAAGTCAGGGGGATATAAGTTTTTAATCACATAAAGTTTCTTTAATGCATGATAGTATTCAGTAAGAGAACATAAAGGTTACATCTAATGCTGTTTAGCATTTGGTGAGAGGAAACAAGTTTTTTCTAATGCTATTTAGCATTCGGTGAGAGAAAATATGATTTCTTTAATACAATTTAGCATAAAATTGGAGAAATTGAGACCTACAAACAAAGATGATATAATTTAGATCATAAATGTATCATCCTAGTTTGCCACACTTCATTTTCCTATTCATATTAGTGAGGCATTAGGTACACATAATTGGATTGGATCTGTATCGCACATAATATATGCATTTGACACTTTTTGGTGTCGAAAGTTTTGCAGAGCAGAATGATAGATTTCCATTATCTTTGGATCAAATATTTTGTCTTTTAAACTTGATCGACTAATACAGTAGCATAGCTTAATCGAGTTTTTAAACTATATATTTTTAACTTGAGTCAATATCGTAATTAAGTATTGTCAACAGGGAAAATGTTGGATATTTTTTACTTTTCCCATAAAGTTGGACAACATTTAATTCATTTTTGATTTTTTAAATAACTTATCAGTTAAGTTATATAATTTAATCTAGATAAAGATAATAAAGTGACCTAATAAATGATCTAAATCAATGAGTCAAAGTTCATGCGAAAAATGAATCGCGATCAGTGTAGATTAGAACCATATCGAGCCTGTGATGGAGAAGTCTGATATGAAAGCTATATATAAATGTTAAAATCTCCTGCAGTTACTCATGTGATTCATAAGTATAAGGATTCTCTGATCTATTAAGAGAGTTTACGTTTTGAGAAAATTATAAAAAAACGTTGATCGTTTTCCGGTGAGCGGTTTCTGTGAAAACGACAGTAAATTCTCACTCATTTCGGCTTTAAAAAACTTGTTTGAAATTATAAAACCAAAATTAGATATTTTCTGCATTTGTTTGTATATTGCCCTTTTATATTCAATTTGAGATACGTAATCAAAGTATGTTACGTGATAAGAGGACCTTCGCATGCAATTGAAGATTATTGCTTTTGACGAAGGTCAGGAGAAAGCGAGTGTTGTACCATCCACGAATGAGCATTTGCTGTAGACGACTGCGAGAGTCATTCAAGCCCTGCTTTTGATGTTCAACTTGACTACTGAGTACTAGTTAATGCTTGCGGTGATGTCTTTCGATGGAGGGGTGTTTCTGAACTGTAGTTACGGGGTTGGCAATAGGGAATCTTTGTTCAGAAGCAAAGATGAAAGATTGACGCTTGTTGATCATGCATATACTTGTGCGTAAAAATGGGCATCTACGTACTTTTTTGCTGTGCATACTCAGAAAATCAGTTTTCTATTCTTTCTTTGTAATGTATGTGGTTCAGTGGCTGATAGAAGGAAATGTTAAATATGAAACTAGATCTGTTTCTTTTCAGTGGGTTGTCAATTATGATCTGAGCACTGTTACTTCTTCTTTGCTCTTATTAACAAACCTTAGATATTGAGATCATCATCATATGTATTACTTCTTATCAGTGAAGGAGCTAGCACCACTGGCCCCCAAAATTTATAAAAATAAAATATTGTAATTTTAATTAATTAATATATATATACAAGGACATAATTATTTAGAGTTTAGTGATATACTTGGGCCTCCCAAGATTTAAAACTTAAATATTTGAGTCTTCTTATTTTAGATTCCTGACTCCTTCATTGCTTCTTATATGCACTCTGTGTAATAAAAACTTTCCAATATTGCAAAAACATACACAACCATGTTCGTATATTTGTAATGTCATGAATATTTAGTGTCTATCTTTGTACATTTCTGTGATTGTTAGGAGGACTTACACCCATTTCCAATGTTTCGATAAAGGGCAAAATTCGAATTGGCCACCAATAATCTAAGAGAAGCATGATTCGGTGTCTCTAACTATGAAATTTCCTCTAGTACTTACGATCTCCTTCTTTCTTATCACTTTTTCACTATCTTTCTTCCGCAGCTCTTCTCACTGATAATGTCACCTGGTATGTACAAAAATGGTTTAGAGTCAAAAATTTTGAATGACTCCATTATCTTGACTACATTCGTCGTGGTTATACGTTTAAGGAACTAATTTTTAATCTTTTTAATTTTAAAATTCTAACTATAGTTCCAAATTTTAATAAAATTTTACCCCGTGAAAAAAGATACAAATACCCAAATACAGCTACTTATTTTGGTTTGATATTTATTACACCGTGAATAGGCACAAAGGAGAATCAATTTAATATGTCAAAAGTTACACAAAGCATGACTTGTTCGTGCATATATGGCAGCCGTGATACAATTATTTTAAAGGTCCGGCGGATAACTTCTAAGGAGAAGTCTAAATTTTATATTGCAAATTGAGATCTTTCCTCACGAAAATGGCATGTAGAAGCTTTCGGTGACGGTGTAAGCATGCTGAGAGATGGTTTCATCAGATAATTAAAACTATTAGAAAAGACGACAATTTTGGTCTTTTAATTTTATTTTTTAAAAGACTCTTTGTTTATCCTCTACAACTCATTCCCCACTAAATTCAAAGGTCAAAGATTATTGAGAGGGAAGAGTCAGATATAACTATTTCTAGATATCTCTAAATAAGAACATTCATTAATCGTCTTTCTTAAATATGCTTATCGAATTTTATCAATTATTTAGAGTTTGTTTATGTTCTGTGCCCCACATTAATGAATTAGAAAATATAGGAACTGAAAGAAATTAGAGTTCTTTTGTATTTTTCCTAAGATTATCTTATATATTGTAAATCTTTTTTTGGATTCGAATGTATCACTGAAATTTTTATAATAACATCAACACAACACTTATATAATAATTTGATTTTCATATTTTTGCCAAATTACACTTAGCTTCTGCAGGCTATCTGTACTACCTTCTTACAAAAAGATTTTTGAGCTTTGTTATAGTAAGATAGCTCTAGCTATTTGCACAGTAAACTCTCAAATAAGCTTTTTAATGTTCACTTATATGTATATCAGCTAATTTTGCAATCTTCGACTTCGACTCATATTTATAGCCTTCGTCTGTAATTGCTTCTTGAATCTTGTTTCTTGATTCTTGAAAGAAACGGTTATTCAGTTGAGTTATGTAACTAACTCGAACTGACTTTTGATTTGCCTCCGTCTGCTTTTCATCGTCTGCTTTTTCTTTCATCTGTTTTTGGCTTTCGTCTGCTTTTCTACTTCGTCTGCTTTTTATTCTTCGTCTGCTTTTTAATCTTCTGTCTGCTTTTCATTCTTCGTTTGCTTTTCATTCTTCCGTCTGCTTTTCAATATCTTCCGTCTGCTTTTCATTTTTTGTCTGCTTTTTAATATGTTCGTCTGCTTTTCCTTCTCCGTCTGTTTTTTGATTCTCCGTCTGTGTTTCATCCCTTCATTATTTGTACTTCATCAAAATCATTAATGTAAAGTCATTTTGACTTAACAGAAAGGCATGAAGAAGGATGTAGCAAAGTATACAAGTAAGTGTCTAGTGTATTAGCTAGTCAAGGCTGAATACCAGGCACCGTCAGGTAAGTTAAGGCCATTATCCATTCCTGAGTGAAAGTAGCAAAGAGTGGCAATGGACTTTTTGATGGGTCTGCCCAAGACCTGTAGGAACCATAATGCCATATAGGTTATTGAGACTAGTAGGAAGCATAATGCCATATGGGTTATTGTGGATCGATTGACGAAGTCAGCCCATTTTCTGGCAATTAAACATATTGATTCTTTGCATGTGCTAGCAAGAAAGTACATTGATGAGATAGTAAGATTACATGGGATTCCAGATTCTATAGTTTCTGACAGGGATCATCGGTTTACTTCGAGATTCTGGGGAAGCTTACAAGAAGCTCTAGGAACCAAGCTAAATTTTAGCACTACTTTTCAGCCCCAGATAGATGGTCAATCAGGAAAGACTATTCGGATGCTTAAGGGAATGCTTAAGGCATGTGTGATGGATTTTAAAGGAGCTTGGGATGAGCATTTGCCATTGGTCAAATTTGCTTACAATAATTCATAACATTCGAGCATTCAAATGACTCCTTATGAAACACTATATGGAAGAAGATGTAGAACTTCGATATGCTGGGATGAGGAAGGAGAAAGGAAACTGATAGAGCCAGAGTTACTTTAGATGACAATGTACAAGGTTAACATAGTTAAGCAACAGCTTAAGGTAGCTCAGGATAGAATGAAGAGCTACACTGACGCACACCAAAAGAAAATAGAATATGAAGTTGGTGAGAAAGTCTTCCTTAAGACATCTTCTTAGAAAGGAGTCATGAGGTTTGGAAAGAAAGGCAAGTTGAGCCCGAGATATGTGGGTCCCTATGAAATTCTTGAGAGGATTGGACCACTAGCCTATAAGTTGGCGTTACCCCCAGAATTGTCTTAGATACATGATGTTTTTCATGTTTCCATGCTGAGGAGGTATAGATCGGATCCTTCTCACATTATCCAGACCACTAAGGTTCAGTTGAGATCTGATCTGGGTTACGAGGAGACTCTAGTGGAGATTTCGGACATTAAGGATAAGGTCCTCAGGAACAAGACAGTTCAGTTAGTCAAAGTCCTGTGGAGAAATCATTATGTAGAAGAGGCCATAAAGGAGAAGTATCCACACTTTTTCAATGACTCAGGTAATAATTTCGAGGACGAAATTCTTTTAAGAGGGGGAGAAATATTGGGCCTCAAATTTTTTATTTTATTTTATTAAGCATGAATTGATAAAATTCTGTAGTCTTGTTAGATAAATCATTTGTTTGGAGTTTAATTAGCATATTAACGTTAGGAGGATTTGTTGTTTGGATTGATGGAATTATAAGTTTTAAATGGAGAAATTAAGATTAAGTTAGAGTATAGTATGGTGTAAGTTAAATTGAAGAAATAAGAATATATAAGGGCAAAATTGGAAGATCACTAAAGGTTAAAAGGCTAAGGCATTACATAGAAGGGCATGGTGGACTTTGCTCATACATTTAGGGTATAGGTGATAGAAGTAATTGTAGTCTTGTATGAAAGAGGAGAAAATGTGGAAGAGAGAAAGCTAGGGTGTTTGGGAGATCTTGAAGAGCTTGAAGACTTTGAGGCTAAAACAAGTAGGTATAAGCATTAACCCTTCTTGATTGTTGGCTGAACCATGTTTAATGATAGTTAGAAGTGAAAATGAAGTTGAATATATGTAGGAATTTGTTGATCAATGGTATATGAAAATGTTTTAATCTTTTAGGGTTAATAATCAAAGATAGATCATGATGTATTTATGAATGATTTTGGGCTGAAATGAAGTTGAAAATGAGGTAGAAGAGATGGTTTAAGTTTAAGATGAATTATTTGTGAAAGGTGGGAAGTTAAAATCTAGAAAATGAAACATGTCTTGCGTATTCTTCTATCAAAGTTCATCGCGGCCAACTTGAAGGATGAAGTTCACCGTGGCCAGCTCATGGGTTCGCCGCGGTGACCTTGTAAGTTTTCACTCGAATTTTTCCTTCTAGAAAAGTTCACCACGGTGAACTTTCCAACATAGAATATGCTTTGGTATTTTGAGTATACGTTTTCTGTATTTATCCAAATGGAGTGATTTTTTATTTGGAGTAAACTAGAGACATAGGGATACAAGTTGTCTGATGAAATAAAGCTTTAATTCGGTCTGTAAGAACCTCAATTTATGGATGGAAGTTGAGCATAGAATGTTGTTTTAGTATAAGAACAACCTGAAAATGTTTGGGGCACAACTTTTAGAATACTAAACCAAATTGAATGATTTTGGTGTCATTAGAAACCTAAGACAAGGATAAAAATTTTTCTAGAAGAAAGTCTTATTAAATTTCTATATTTACCTAATCATAAACATCATGGAAAATTGACCCAAAGGTTGGGACTTTTGGAAGAGATTGAGTATTCAGAATTTATGTTAGTAAAATATGCAATATAAGCTTCTCAAATTAGAATTCCTATTTAATTGAGATTTTGTTATTGTTAAAGAAAAGCAAGAAGGGAATCAAGAAATGCAAGAGGATCAAGAGGAGAGGCATCTTTAGGCATGGTTTAAGCAAGGATTTCAAGGTGGGTTATAGTTTTATAATTAAGTAATAGACTATTAATGTTTTCTTTCAAATGATGGAAATAAATGATTTAAACTATTTTATGAATGTACATTATAACTTTTGAATGCTTTGAAAAAGTGTTATGTGTTTGGTATGAGCATATTGTGTTGATGAATTATGAAAAGAATATAAAAATGATTTTTGAAGAGATATTACGATTGTAAAATCAAGTTTTGAAAATGTGTCTTTTTGGGCAACAAGTTTACAAGATATGACATACATATTATATGGGTTTGTGGTGATCCCCTAAGTTAAGTCAAGTGCACTTTGATAAATAAAGGCTTCTCCTGCCTACCCGCTAGTAGCATGGAGCTCCTTTACGGACTCCCATAAGTTTACGACTATACAAGACCATTAAGTGGAATTGCGATAGTACACTCTGTTCATGACTACACAGGACCATTATGTGGAAATGTGTAGTACGTTCTATTTTTGGATCCACCCAAACCATTTTGATGTGCTCTGTGTTGACCAACTTGTTTAATGCATGAATTAAATTGCTTACAAGTTGCTTGATGAATGAGAATTTGAAAAATATGTGCTTTATGATTTCATGTGAATTTTTACAATGGTTTTGCTTATTACCGGTTATAAAATTGTTACCTACGAGCTTCAAGCTCACCTCTTCCCATTCCATCTTATCTTCAGGGGAGGAGTAAGAGATCGAGTAGTCAAGAGCCAAGGCATCACTCTAATTAGACTTATTTTTGTTTTTGAA
>JANITW010000006.1:11532522-11551637 GCA_027564335.1 Erythroxylum williamsii | reverse complement strand
ATATAAGACTTCTTATAAAGAAAGTGGTATCTATCATTAAAATCCCATAATAAAGTGGAGTTGTTAAAAGGAAAAATAGGACATAGTAAGACATGGCTAGAAAAAAATGATAAATGAATATGACCAACCAAAGTATGTTTGGGTGGAAGCTATAATTGTAATAACCCGCTCCTACACCTAAGGGGTTAGACTAGTCACATGAGTCGTAGTATGTGAAAACATACGAAATGCATTTCATTTACATGCATCATATACATATACATAAGTGAATCATGATTTAGAAACAATGCAAAGATAATAAATGCACTTAATTGACCTATTTCGGGTATAAATGATTTTTGATGTGATCAATTATTATTTTTGTCTTAAATTTTGGTTTGGTGGATTAAAACTAGTAAATTGGAGTTTATTGTTATTATTGAGTAATTGATGAAGTGTTATGTGCATCTAGTGCAAGAAAAATGTTGAATAATAAGACAAAATCAATACATGGGAATTTAAGTTGTTTAGGCCAATGAGAGTGTGACACATGGAACTAGTGAGAGAGTGAAAAATGGCATGAATAAATTAGACAAATGGAGGATTAATTGGGTATTAAGTGGTTTAGTGTATGAATGACAAGATGACTAGTTATTAAGTGACAAATGGACTAGTAATGTAGAGACAAATGGTTGAATAAGACAAAAACACTTAGGATAACCCTTTATTTGACACTTGGCATGACAAATGTCCTACCCCTCTATCACTCATTTGTTCTCCACGTCTTTCACCCTTGTAAGATGCTTTCTTTAATGTTTTAGCCTTGTGTTTTCTTTTCTCTTCTTCTCATCCATGGCACCTTCATCCCATCTCCAAAACCCTTGGATTTTTGCCAAATTTTCGTAGCCCTTATTGAAACGCTTCCATCTTATCTTGCTCTTAGTGTAAGTTGGAAGTTGGAGGAGACCTTGCATAGCTTATTAATTGAGGAAAACCTGAGTGAATTAAGTAAGTATTTGATTGCTTTGTTGTGTTAGTTATGATCATATCATTTATAAAGATTGATTAGGAGTGAATTAAGATGAGGTACATGGGATTGATGTGGATTTGTGATGAAATTTTGATAAATGAATTTGTTTTGTTTTTTATGTGTGAAACTGTGGGCTGTAGGCTATTGTGTGGAATGATTTTCGGTTGAGTTTTGAGGCATGAACCATGGTGAATTGATGCTAATGATAGATGTTATTGAAGTATTCTTGAATTTGGAAAATTAGAGCTATAAGTCGAAATTCTGGGTTCAATTTCATCTTCATCTTTTGACCTATTTTTCATATCTTTGGAGCATGAATTTGAAGAAGCTTAAATAAAAAAAGTTCTAGATATAGTTCTTAGCTTGATCTCTGTGAAAGTGGTGTGATAAAATAGTGAATGTAGCTTGATTTATGCATGTTTTCCTAATACTGCCCGTGATAGATCCTATTCAGGAACCTTTTATTATTTCCTGATTTGTGATGAATTTAGAGCTCGAATTACTCAAAGTATAAAACATGAAAAATGTTTATTGATGTCTTATTAAGGGTCTTATGAAATTTTTTGGCTATAAGATGTTTTGATAAAGAGTTATTGTGATTTTGGTATGAAGATATCGAAGTTGGAAAAATGAAAATTGAAGGAAGTGGGTAGTGAACTTTATGTTCACTAAACCCACGATCGTGGGAAGTGTTTGGAAGGAAAAAAGTTTCTGTTTTTCTTTTCCACGATCATTAAAAGGTACCCACAATTAAGGGAATTTCTTTGACAAGAGAAAATGTCATTTTTTGAGATTGTTTAACCAACTAAAGATAAGTTACCTTACCTTGGTGCTTTGGACTTAATTGAGGTCTGAAGTGAAACTAGATGGTTGCTAAATTAAGTGGTTAAGTGATCAATAAGTTTAATATGTTGATTGATGTTAGAATTAAGGAATGGATTGACTTGATACGAATATATCTCAACATGGAATTTATGAGTTATTAATGGTGTAACAGTGTTCTTATGAATAATATGAATTGGGTATGAATGAATGAGCATTAGGAAATTGTGCGGATGTATAATGCTAGGAAAGGGTTGGTAAATGTATGATTGATAAATAGATTATTGATGAACTTAGGATAATCAAGTTGCATAAGATATGATATATGAATGATCAAGATTTGTGAATAAGGATACATACCTAGAAAAGTCAATTGAGTAGGCATTAAACATGAAACATATACATGCGCATGATTCAATATTCATTTGATTGAATAATTTAGTGATGTGTATAAATGTGTGTATTGCATGGTATAGAAGCACAAATTGAGTGACCACATCCAGACATTGCCAGATCGTCAAGGTAATAGCTATCTGGAGCATACTGTTAAGGACACATGCCCGGGAAAGTCAATTAAGCAGGCATTAAATATGACACATATACATGCGTATGATTAAATATTCATTTGATTGAATAATTTGGTGATGTGTATAAATGTGTGTATTGCATGGTATAGAAGCACAAATTAGGCGACCACGTCCAGGCATTGTCAGATCATCAAATAAAAACAAAAGTGGAGTCTCATGTGCGTTTGCATAATATGTGTGTGTGCCATGAAAATGATTGGAAAACATTATTGATGGTGGTGATTAGTGCTAAGATAATTTGTGTATGATGATACTATGAAATGCTATTTTTTTAATGTGTAAGTAAATTATGATATGTATATTTTGCTTGGCATAAACATTGATTAATGTGATAAATAAGAAGTGACTCTGAATTTTGTGACATATACGTGAAATTGTTTGTCTTGATATGTTTATGCCTTGACCTTGAGTGAACATATGATGTGTTGGATCAGAAAAGAAAACATAAAAGATTTGGTTAAATAGTAGATTTTAAAACTTTTTTAAAAATCATAACACAGCGGAAGCAAGATAACCAAATCAACATGTCAATCCATACAAGATATGGTATATAATGATAACATTTAACATAAGAATAAGAAGGTAGAAATATTACCGACTCGTTCACTACAACTTTAACTCCTCGTTGTGTTATCCTATCCTCAACAATGTATCCTCTCCAAGGTGATGTATCTTCTTCTTGTTGTTATTGTTTCCTCTTCTCAATATTGTATCCTCAACCAATCTGATCTACCACTAGTTCTTCTTGGACAACCTTTGGTGGGAAAGGAGAAGAAAACTTTGGAGGAGATTTTTCTTAGAAGAAAGAAGCCAAAAATGAGACACTTCTTATGCAAATTTCAGCTCACACATGCATGAAAGGAGAGAGAGTCAAAAAATGCAAGAACCCCTCTCTATCATCTTGTTAATTTTGGTTATGCATGAAAAGAAAGAAGAGAGAAGCATCCAAGGCATCACTTCTTTCTTTAATCAAACATAAAGAATCCACTAAATGAGACTCTTCTCATTTGTTTTAAGATGGCTATATGAAAAGACTAATAACCTAAAATGACATGTCAATTTAGGTTTTACTGATGAAAGAAGGAAGATCATCTAACAAATACACCTCTTTCATCTTTAATCAAATTAATGATAAAAAGGTTACATAATATGCCATCATCAAAAAACAACCATTAAACTATTTAATGGTAAGATCACAACTCTATTTAATGATGATAATGAGATAAATACCATCTTCATTAGCCATTCAATGCTAAAGGTGCAGCTTCACATTTAGCCATTAAAAACCGAAATTCCCTTCCATTTCTTTAAGAATTTTGTTTTAATATAAATAATTAAATTAAACCAACGTCTAGCCCATTTCTAAATGTTCATTTGGGCTTCCAATTAACTATTAATTAGAGCAAGCCTAACATTTAATCATGGGCTTTAAAACCTCCATTTATATTTCTTACTTTGCTTGATAACCTTCCTTGGAGTCAAGTGGAGAATCTTATTGGACTTAGATAATTCAAGCTCTAATCAGCCCTGAATTTAATTTAATCTCATTAGAATTAATTCTAGCTTATAATTAAATGTCATTCCACTAAATATAATTAGTTGAACTCTTGAATCAGTAAATGTTATGAGAACCTATATTTCAAATAATATATCCAACTGCAAACCCTATTATGAACCTTAATATAGCCATCCGTACAACAAAGGGTAAAATTACCGTTTTGCCCTTATATTGATTTTTCCTTCTAAACCTCTTGTTTTACTCTATATGGTGATTAACACACAAGATCTTATCTTGGTATTAAGACTTAATGGGTAGCTAGTCCCTCAAACTCCTGGCGCTAGTTTAATCACCAATCTCTATAAAACATATAGAAGTGATAAGATCACTATAAACTCTTTATTTGAGTGAATATTCCCTGATACATGTTTCAATTAATAATTCCAACATGTAGACACTGGATTAATACTTTATAAAAATCCATTCCGATCATATCAAGAATTATAATGAAATACATATGAGTTCACAACTCATCAAGATTATAGTCCATAATATGCAAATGCTAAAATGTATGTTTTAAGACTAAAGTAACAACCTATTTTATTTTTGAAAACATACTTGATTCCAGATTCATTTAATAGTGACATTATTGATAGTCGAATACTATCATGATATGAAACTCATCATCTTCTTGAAGTAAACTCCTTTACTTGCATGGAGATAAATCGCAACACTATAGTCTAAACATAATCAAGCGACCAACTTGATTATTCAACTATGAATCTATTATTTTAGATTTTTATAATATACATATTTCTCATAGATCTCTATGTATGTGCATATTACTTATAAAAGAATCTCGGTACCTTATGATTAGATATATAATTCTCATAAAAACCAAACTCTTTTGTTTTGTTAATAATAAATATTTTCATTACAAAACTGTGTCTGAAGAAGATTAAGTTACATGTAAATACACTTGCTTTTCATGGCACTAAATTTACATAACTCCAACATGATGATGGTTCACTCACTGAGTTCACAAACTCATCAAAATTGTAACATTGATTTTCAGTTACTGAGGAAGACATAACTTCTAAGACAATCTGGTTTCTGCCTAGAGTTGTCCATTTTGGGAATCAAAAATGGCTCAAAGGTTAGTCAGTTGAAGTCTAGTTAGAATGTTTTGTTTTGTATTACCCATTTTAAGTTCGATGTTATGCATATCAAACTAAACTCTCAGTTGTTTTGTAATGTATAAAACAACTAAGATGTAATGGTATAGTGTAAATTATATTGTGAATGAAACGACAGTGCGAGCTTTTGGTTATGAATGAGATGAGGCAATCTATTTCTATGATATTTGTGTATGTATGATTCCATGATTAAGTTAGTGATGTGACTGCTTTAACATTCTACCCTTGTGGGGTACATACTCGGTTATTCTCCAGAATATTGGGTATGTGTCCTATGAGAGTGGGATGTTACATTTTTAGTATGAGAGCATGGTTTGGCATCTTAAGGGACATATAAGGGTACTTAGACATGATATAAAGTGAGAGACTCATATGGTAATCAATTTCTTTGTTGTTATAGGTCATCTGCAATAGGAGACAGAGTTGTCGAGTCAGTTAACCTTAAGTCAATAGGAGCCAACAGAGAGTCTCCTACGCCCCAGTTTGAGCCAACGCCCCCAAGAGTACCTAAGAGGACTGAAAAGAGGTATGATAAGCTTAGGAAATAGGGAGCTTTGGACTTCTACGGGAGCACAGACCCTGCAGAGGTAGAAAACTAGTTGAAGCGGACGGAAAGGATCATAGATTAGATGGATTGTGAACTGGACGAGAGGTTTAATTATGTTGTCTCGTTACTCTAAGGTCTAGCTTACCATTGGTGGAAGACAGTTCCCAGTAGCTTAATCCGATCTTGTAGACTAGCATGGGAAGAATTTTGGAGGGTATTTAAAGAGAATTACATGCCTAAGATCTACTTGGATCACAAAATGAAGGAGGTCCTTGATTTGAAATAGGGGAACCTTACGATAGCTAAATATGAAGTGAGATTCAATGAATTGATGGGATATGTTACAGCCTTGATTCCAATGGAGGAGGAAAACCGTAGATGATTCGATGATAGGTTGAACATGGAGGTTAGGACAAGGCTAGCAATCACCAACTTAAGCAGTTTCACTTAGTTGAGAGCTGCCTCGATTAGAATTGAGTAGCTATTGAGAAAGGGACAGACATAGTATAGGCAGGAGTCTAGAATGAAAAGGCCTGGTGAATTTTAAGCTAAATCTAGCAGAAGATTCAAGAAAAGCCAAAGTAGATCATCCAGATCATAGTTGAGATCGAGATAGTCTGGGTTTAGGCCGACAGGCAGATTTGGATATTCTAGCAGAGGTCAAGCATTTGGAGGGCAGACTTACAACAAACCACCACAGATGCCTAGCTGTGAGCACTGTGGGAAGAGACATGATGGTGAGTGCTAGAAACTATTGGGAGTTTGTCTACATTATGGCTCTTTCCAGCATCTGATTAGAGATTGTCCAATTATTATTAAAGCAAAATTGGGAGTGAGGGGTAGATCAGTAACTGAAATGACAATCCAACATAACAGAATCAGTGGAGTGGGAGAGAGAGGTAGAATAAGCTCTGCAAGTCCTAGCTCCAGAACAGAGGTGTGAAGTAATCCATCGTAGTCTTAAGCCAGAGTTTATGTTATCATTAGACAGGAGGCTCAGGACTCCCCCGATGTTGTTGCAAGTGTGTTACATTTCTTTCAATTTGAGGCATTTGCATTGTTAGACCCTAGGTCTACACATTTATTCATCACACCACATTTGGTATCTAGATTGCATTGTAAGAGAGAAACACTAAAATGTGGTTTAGTAGTGAGTACTTTGGTAGGTAGTACTATAGTGATTGGGGAGATATGTAAGGAATGTATTATATAGATCGATCAGGCGAAGTTAGAAGCCAACCTGATAGTACTACAGTTAAAGGAGATATATATTATTCTAAGTGTGGATTGGCTAACTGTTCATAAGGCCATGATGAACTGTTATACCAAAGAGGTAATCATTGAATCTCCTAATTAGTCGAGGGTAGTATTTCGAGGTGTTTGTCAAGTAGTGCTAGCTAAGTTGATTTTTTTTATGAATGCCTTGAAATTGATTCGAAGCGGACGTGAGGCTTACTTAGCCTATGTGACTGACACCTATACTGGGCAAACAGTTCGAGATATTCCTATTGTCAAGGATTTTTCAAACATGTTTTTGAGTAAACTACTGAGGTTACCCCCAGAAAGAGAGACAAAGTTCACGATTGACTTTGTTCCAGGTACTGCTCTAATATTGATTCCTTTATATAGAATGGTGCCTATGGAACTGAATGAGCTCAAGGCCTAGTTGTAGAAGTTATTAGACAAAGGTTTAATTAGAACAAGTGTATCACCTTAGGGAGCTCTAGTATTGTTTGTGAAGAAGAAAGATGGGACTCTAAGATTATGTATCGACTATAGGCAACTGAATCGAGTGACAGTGAAAAACAAGTACCCATTCTCAATAGTAGATGATCTATTTGATCAGTTACAAGTAGCTCTGGGTTCATTAAGTTAGATATGAGATTAGGGTACTATCAGTTGAAGATTGCTAAGGCTGATGTACCAAAGAGTACGCTCAAAACCTGATATAGGCATTTCAAGTTTTTTGTGATGTAGTTTAGGTTAACGAATGCACTAATGGCTTTCATGGCATTGATGAATAAGGTATTTCAGCCCTACCTAAATCACTTTATATCATGTTTATTGATGATATTTTGGTGTATTCGAGAAATAGAGAAGAGCATTCCAAGCACTTGAGGTTGATCCTACAGATTATGAGGAAGAACTAGTTGTATGCCTAGTTCAATAAGTGTGAATTTTGGCTTCATCAAGTAGTATTTCTAGGTCACGTAGTTTCTAGACAAGGCATACAGGTGGACCTAAAGATGGTTGAACCGGTAATGAAGTGGAAAGCTTCGAAGAATGCATCTGAGATTTGGAGTTTCCTTGGCTTAACTGGTTATTACTAGAGGTTTGTTGATGGGTTTTCCTTGATTTTAGCCCCTTTGACAAAGCTTCTGAAGAAAAATGTACCATTTAGATGGACCGACGAGTGTTAAAAGAGTTTCAAGGAGTTGAAACACGATTGACTATGGCATTGGTGTTAGTTATTCTATCGAGATCTGGAGGATATTGTTGGGACCCGACCCAGGAATCGGATCCCAACCGAAAAACGAAATGAAAATTGAAGTCAAAAACGAATCGGATCGAAACGAAAAAAAATAGCGAAACGAAACGAATACGAATCGAAATGCGAATCGAAATCAAACAAAAACAAATGAAGTAACCGAACTGAATCAAATGCCGACATCCGTTGGAAACACAAAGTATAGAAAACTTATCGCGTTGGAAACCTAAACTAAACTATCCGAATCCGATATGAATTTTTTTTCTTTTTTCTTATAACCATCTTTATTTAAACTCATGCAAATGCATACAATTTCCCTTTCCTTGGAAATTATCCGCAATCAAATTCTCAATTCATAATCATTTTCTTATACATTCATATAAATCCCAAAACTCATTTTTTTATACCCATTTTACCAAAATTTCAACAGCATAACGGCTGTATTTGTAAAAACCCAAAACTTGCAAATGGCAAATATACACTTCTAAATTTCCCAAACAGTCACACAACTATCAAAATCCACCGGACCCTCCGTCTGGGATTTCAACATAAACAAACGCACTCCTATATCTAAAACATTTCAATAAGCTTCAATCTTAAATCAGAATCATCCATACACAATCCAATCCATAACTTAATCTAATACATATGTTCAGAATTCGTAATAAATTCTCAAAATGAATACACAACACACTTTAATGGCATTGCAAGCCATTTACAATACCCAAAACCCTAATCCAAAATACACAATACACAACAATTCGAAATGTCTCAGCAATCACTTAGCTAAACACATATAACATATGAACACATACAAACGGAAACCTTCATTTTCTTTCACCCGATCTTCTTCTCATCACCTGTGGATGGGAATGAAGGGGGTGAGCTTATTGCTCGTGGATAACATGTTTATGAATCAAATGATAAGCAAAGCATTTTCAAACCTTATTTTCAGTTGATCAAACTATCACAGTAGGAAAACATCAAAGGTTTACTTCTCAAAACTTCTCAATTTCAAATCTTTCATAAACATTTATAAACAGTTTCCAAAAATATCATAGTTGAAAACCCCAATTTCTCATTCATCGAACTTCCAAACCTTTTTACAATTCATAATTAAAGTCAAAAACATGAAATGCATCACATATAAATGCACCACATTCTGAACAAAGCAAAAACACATAACACAACAAACGGTTTGGGTCAGTCCAAAACGGAACGTACTGCACATTCCTGCATAGCTGTCTGGTGCAGCCGTGAACGGAACGCACTACACCTTTCCGCATCGCGGTCCGGTGTAGTCATGACTTATGGGAGTCCGATATCGGAACTCTAGTGCTACTAGCGGGCAGCCGAGAGAAGGCTTTTTTTAAAAAAGAAGACAGTGCACTGACTCAATCTTAAGGGACCTAACCAAACCCATATATCGTCTATGATGATGTCACATCGTCTATAAAAATGTATTGTCTGTGATAACGTCATATTGTCTATGATAACATCATATTGTCTGTAAAATGTATCATCTATGATGACATCATATCGTCTGTGATGACGTCATTTCGTCTATGTTTAACTTTCTGCTTCTTCTATGTTTGACCTTCTGTATACTATCGTCTGTACCTATTGTTTGCTCCATTTTTGACCCTTCAACAATCGAATTGGTCTTTAAGGTCTTCATAAAAGTTGTATATATTGAAGTCCTCTTTTAAATAATCTAAATAACACCTCAATCTGATATCTTTAGGGAAAGTTATAGCAATTTTCCCAATTCATCTTCTTTTTCCCATTCGTCTGCTTTTTCATTTGGTTTCTTTTGTACCTATCGTCTGCTCCATTTTTTACCCTTTATATGATAGAATTAGTCTTCAAGGTCTTCATAAAAGTTGTATATATTGAAGTGTTATTTTGAACCATCTAAAGAACTCCTCAATCCAATATCTTTAGGGAAAGTTATAACAATTTTCCTGATTCATCTGCTTTTTCCCATTCATCTATTTTTTCCTTTGGCTTCGTCTGATCCTATCGTCTGGTCCATTTTTTATGCTTAAAATGATAAAATATTACCTTAAAGTCTTCTTAAAATTTGTATATCTCAAAATCCTTTTTGAAATCTTCCTAAGATGATCTTAATCTAACATGTATAGAGAGAGTTATGTTATTTGTCCCAAGATAGATTCAATATGATTGAGGACAAAAACCTGTTTGATTATTTTGGCTATAACTTCTTCTCTAGACACCCAAATGACTTGATTATTGAACCATTGGACTCGTAATACATTGTTATAAATCTTCACAAAAAATCATAGCCATCTGAAATTAATTAAGAAATATTGAGTGAAAAACGTGGGACGAGTACAGTGAGTGTGCTCTTCAGTATTATGAACTGATATTATTCCATTGAACATACTTCAATATTTTGAGTATAGCTAGATCTATAGGAATACAAATGAGATGATTTTTAATTTTAGTAAACTAGAGACATAGGGCTACAAATCATCTGAAGAAGTAGAATTTTGAACCAGTCTATTAGATGTTTAAATCTTGGATGGAAGTCATGCATAGTATATTATTTTGGACAAGAGCAGTCCGAAAATGGCAATACTTTTAGATTTTTGAACTAAATTGAATAATTTTGGTATCATTAGAAACTTAAGATAGTGGGGAACACTTTTCTAAAAGGAAGTGTTATATCAGAATGTTCAAGAGTATTGTGGGCAAGACACTTAAGCATAAAAGACTTAAGGCATAAATGGAAGGGCAAATGGGACATTTCTCACTCATTAAGGGTATAATTGGAAGAAGAAGCGTTGTATTGCATTTTAAGAAGAGAGGAGAACGAAAATTGAAGAGAAAAGGAAGAGAGAATGTCATGAAGAAGAGAAGAAGAGAAGGAGAGAAAGAAGAGAAACAAGTTAGGGTTTAATTTTTCTTAGTCTTTAAGAGAGATTTTGGAGCTGTTCAAGAAGAGAAAAAGATAGAGGAAGAGAAGAACCCCCCTTTAAGTTAAAGATCCCTTCATTTGGTGAAGAATGAAGGTAAGATCATTTTGAAACTTTTAAATTTTTGAAAGGATTTTAGTTCATAGAGTTTAGAAAATGCTTGGGTTTAAGGATTCTAGAATAAATTTTAGTGATTTTGCATTGTGAGATTTTCTATTGGATTTCTATTGAATGAGACTTAGTTTGTTTTAGGGAACCAAGAGAATCCTACCCAAGAGCAAGGGAAAAGACAACCTTAACTTGGTTCTTAGCAAGAAAATGAGGTGGGTAATGTATTTACAGTTATTCTGTGATTGAACAAATTCTCGCCTATGTGTGAATATATGTTAAATTGTTTGAATTTGACTTGTTGAAAATACGTGATGGTTTTGATTTTGTTATATTATGGAAGAAGCACGATATGTTGATATAACTAAATTGGGATTTTAATCAATGTTATGCCGTTGAATTGTATCGTGGCATTTTGATTTGAATGGAAAGAAGAAAGAGCATGAAAAGTATGAAAGTATTTCGTTTTGATAAAATAATTTTGAGCATTGATTATGTGCTTTGTTTGGGCGAGAGAGGAATGGTTTTGTAGTCACGTGCACGTCAACGTAAAGCCTTCTCCCGACTACCCGCTTATGACCCATGAGATCCAAAAGATGGACTCGTTTTGTTCACGGAGTAAACTTCGGTTTCTTTGTTTTGTTCACAGAACCCTGGAGCCATTTGTTGTGCATTGCATCTTTAGATGATCAAGAATGGTGCATAATTGAGTGTCGTGTTTAATGGCTGAAGTTTATGTTGTGTATTATAAGTTTGAGTTAAATTGATCGAATGTTTAAATTTCTTGAATGAAGTCAGAATGCTAAAATTTCTAGATATACATATACATAAGCTTGAATATGTGGCCAATCATCAATGACTATAAATATATTAGCCACTGAGTTGTGTAGCTCACCCCACTATTCCCTCCTCAGGTGTAGAAATAGAAGATTAGCGATCCTTGCAAGGCATTGGAACTTCAAGATAGTTAAGACTTTTGTAATGAAGTTAGTTCATGAAATTTTGTAATTTAGAATCAAATTAATCATAAGCATTCAATTGTATCATCTGTATTTTTTATTTTGTATCTTGTAATAAGCCAAAGGGGTGTTTTTTTTAAAGGTAAAGATATTATGAAAACAAGCAGTATTCTGTAATGTGACTGAAATTGTTAATTGGGCTGACTTGATTATCAATTTTTCTTATATGCGTTAATTGTTTAAGAAAATTTGCAATGAGATTCGGCTGTTAAATGTCTCCGAATGCTAGGCTCTGGGAGCGGGGTCTAGCACTTAAAATGAGAATACCATTATAATACCATGCCTTAGTAAAAGCTATACCAAACCTTCATACATCCAATACCATGCTTAACTATAAAAGACACCACTACTCATAACAGATAAGTCACACATTCACTTTAAAATGAGAATACCCTCACTGAGTAAAAAGAATACCATGCCTTAGTAAAAACTATACTAAACTTTCACACATATAATATTTCACTAATGTAAACAAAATACCATTGCCCATAATAGATAAGTATACATTCACCTTAAAATAAGAATATCGTGCTTTAGGAAAAACTATATCAGACATTCATACATCTAATACCATACTTATGTATTAAAAAATACTACCATTTATAATATATAAGTCATGCGTTCACCTTAAAATGAGAATACCATCACTTTAACATTAAGATACCATGCCTCTATACAAACTATACTAGATGTGATTGCATTTATATAGTATTTTTGTAAAAAAAATCTAGGATGTATTAAAACTAAGTAACATATATAAAAGTAGGTTTCCATTACCTATTTAAAATAATAAAAATCTTTGAAATGACGGACATAGATTGGTATACGCCCATTCACCATAGTATGTTCATTAAAGGTCATGTTTAACACTATTAACTATCTAGTAATATGGTCAACCATGTTATTATTTGAAAATTTTAAGAGACAATGTGAAGTAAACAAATTGGTACATATTCAAGCATCAATTTGTGTTCATTAAATGATTCGAATAATACTATTAAATACATGATCATGTTTTTAGTATAAAATTTGAATAAATAAATGTTAAAGAGATAAATTGATGCACATGTTTGTATAAAATATGTTTTTTAGTAGTTACATTATATATAGTTATTTACGCACCTACGTGGTCAAACACGCTTATGTTATATTTTGTTATCAAATAATGTGAAGGACATAAATTATTATAAATCCCTATGGAACTAATTTTTTACTCGCTTGTGCAAATACATAGTTATATGCTTAATTGTAACATTGTTATAAATATTAAAGGTCTCGTTTCAAATGATACAAATTGCTATATGATCATTTACCAAACTATTTCCTTTATAGTAATTCATTATTTCAAGGGTAAAAAAAAATACATGTACAAAGCTTCCTTGGGAAGCTTTAGCAAAAATCTTCTTACCTAATACTATGTCAAGATTTTAAAAATTCCAATATATAAGGGTAGACATGTAATTTCTTTTATCCAAAGCTTCCTTCAGATGCTGTGTAAATAGCTCTTAACATCTTGTTGTTTTATTTTTGTTAATTTTATATGATACAATCCTCAATTAAGCATCCCTAGTTTGCTCATAATCATTCTGACACATCATATGTTAGCTAGTAAACAACATAGTTTTTGGAGTGTTGACATACCCTTTTTTGAAAGCAAAAAGACATGGTGAGTAGTTAATATTGTTCCCATTTGGCTTAAATGTGTATACTTTATTGTTATGGAACATATATTTACTTACGCATTTAGACTTATATTGTGGAAATTAGTGTTATCAATGAAAATGATTGTGGTGGTGAGTATGGAGATGGTCGTAATATGATCTTGTTAGTTTGTCATTTCCATAGTATTGGGATTATATCTATTACGTGTAACCTATCCTAGTGATATTGTGTTAGGAAATATCTTTTTTTTTTGCAATAGATGTGTTGTGTGATAATTTGGTTGAGATTTACATTAATGTTTTAATAATCAGAGTCCATAAAAGAGGATAAAACTATAATTAGAGCACCCTCTCCTTTATAAGAAGTAAAGAAGAAAGTTAGAAATGTTGAAAGGAATGTAATGACCTAGTAATTTAATATAAAAATGAATTGTATGTAAACTAGTTTGATATAAAACTTAAAAATATATGTTAGGTATGAAGTTCTTATTATAGGAACATGCAAGTGGAGTTTAAAAATGAAGAACAAGGTCTGAAATTTGCACCAAATAAAGCTATACTGATATGGTATGTTTATAAAGTAATATTGTTGTGTATGACTGTGACTAATGCAACTTTAATATTTGTAGAGTTATTAAATAAGGTGTTATTATGAAAGATGTTTGAATTAACATAGACCATTAATTTGGAGTAGATTAAATGGATCATTGGCAGAGGATTTACTAAACTAAGAGAGGTTAAAAGGTTTAGAGTAAGGACAGATGTATACTAAAATTTATGTACAAGGTTTGTTCTTGATGAGTTGACGTTTATAATAAGGGAGGATTAAGTGGATGACATTAATGGTGATATCAAAACATTGATTATGAGGGTTCTAAATAAAATAAAATGGCTATGAAGAAAAGCCAATAATTTACATTAATAAGGCTTTGAACAAAAAATTTGATGATTAACATATCATTATATGGTGTATACTTAATAAAGTGAGGGGTGCGCAAATAGAATAATGTTTCAGGTTGAACTTTCTCCTATAAATGTTGGGTGTTTTTGTATGTCCCAATGCTAATTATCATATAAGCATATAGTTGTACCATTATCAATGTTGATGAATATTAGTAGCTTGGTTTGGAACATTTCATCTGAAAGCATAGAGGGAAAATGTGTATTGCCTTCTATAGGTTGATCATGTGTAACTCTATTGATGGTAAGTCATAGGTGGTAGAAATCTGATTGTTATTAGTTAAAATAGAAGTGTATATGTTGTGTAATTAATTAAAACTAACTTGAATTATAAATTGTTTGCTAATTTATTATCTTGACATGATATTTGTTCAACTGGGGGAAGATGGCTAAGATTTCAATTTGGGATGACGAGAGTATTGATAAGGCGCTAAAAGATGACAGGGTATTGGAGGAAATCTATAGGAAAGCCAATGATAATTTTGATTTTGATAAATTTGTAGTCACATTTTAATAAAATGAATGGGAAAATTATAATTCATTAATATATGTTGATATATGTTAGACATGGATGGTTGTTTGCAATGAAGATCGGTTGGCCAAGCATCATGATGGTTAGAAAGCTACAAGGAAAGTGAGGAAGGATTTACGAGAGGTTATATGTAAAGATGTTAAGTTTTTTAAGAATGTTGGGTCAGTATGTGTACCTAATCACAGTTTAATAATAAGATTCGTACTTGTGGCTATCTTTTTTTTTTTCCCTCTCCAATACAACTAGTAATTAGTAGAGCTAGAAAAGACAATTTTTGGAAAACTAAATGTCATGTCATTGTGAAACCCACCAAAGGAATGTGCAATGGGAAATATATAATCCTATTTATCTAAGAAATTAAAATTAATTACATTACCAATCAAACATATGGCTACCATTATAGACTGGCTGGCTATCTGTCATGCTCACTATGTTCTAGAATTGAATTGTTTATATCATAAGTCATATAATAAATGAATGATTAATTTTCATTTTATCTAAAGGGTAAGAACTGCTTTAGAATTGTATTAGTTATTTACTGGAAAATAACTATTTTTATTCACTTGACATAATTTTTTTTGAATAAATTTAAAAGAAATAGGCAAGGAGCTTTCAAAATAATTTGAAAACAACTTATCTAATGTTTTTCTTGAATATATAATTGTTGAATATGATTAAACAAATTTACTGTCACCTTTTTATCAGTAGGATTTTTATACCATTGTCTAACTTCTGGATGGTTTAAGATTGTATATAAGGTATTACTTACAAAATCAAACAAATAAGTTGACACATATATGTAGTCATAGGTTTATTTCATAAACATATGCCTTAATTAAACAAAACAAACATAATCATCATATTATAATGGAGCTAAACCAAGATAATCATTATCTTTATGAGTAGTTTAAATAACTAATAATTTCTAACAATGTATTAACCATAAACAAAATCACATGGTTATGTATAACTGTATAATATGATCAACCTAACAACATTTAATGGTAACCTATAATGAAATATGCTCCTAAAAATTTCCTCCTTTTATACTGTACGTAAAAAAAAACCAAACCATGATAACAGATGGTTCTTCCGTATGAGCATTCTATATATGCTCAATAATAATTTTGCGTCTGTAGTTAACAACGTCCTATGGAATGCCTAAAGGAACTATTCTTTATTAATGAAGTCTATGTATTTCTACTAATATGTAGCTCTTTAATCAATGTATCGTAATCACTGTTGGATTATAATTTAAAATTTAAAATTGCTAAACAATAAGATTATAATATTTTAGCCTATAAGACAAATGTAGAATTTGTTTTTTATTTTATTTCAACCAATATGAATACATTATAATACTAATACGTATGTCATACACAACAATCCTTTCTTAAAGGCTTCACTTTTCAGTTGTTTAGGCAGTATTAGTATTATCACTCTAGAGATTAACATCACTTATCCATTAAATTAATAACACCTGGCCAACATTGAAAATGGCATTACTAATAGTAACTCATGTAAGGTTTTTTTTTTTTTTTTTGTAATAGCATGCCTTGACCATAAAAAAGAATACAATACATGGGAATATTGCACATTTTATTGTTTGCTTTCACCATTACATTCAATAATTACCGTCTTATCATAGAAAAGAAGTTAACTTCTAAGATAATTCTTAACTTATTATATTTGATAAAGTCAAATACATTTCCAAAAGAATATTGGTACAAATATAATGGTATATATCAATTTTCAAAGGAGAACCATGGATATAGAAAAATATTGTTTGCCAAAAGTAGATACTTTATAGGCTATCCTTTTCATCTAGCTTTTATTGGGAAAATCCAACCCCAAAGTACCTTCTTTTCTATTTCACTATAACATTATTCTAGCAAGGCCGTAGTTGAAAAATAGAAATAATGAGTTATGAAGGAGCAAACTTTGGTAGGTGTATATTTCTTATAATATTCGTTGTTTTGATTAAGAATACACACAATCAAAGTTCAATTTATCCATAAAATTAATATTTTACTGTTTGCCTTTTGTGCTCTTTATGGAAATTTCTTCATATATCAAAGTATATGTCTTCTCATGAGACATTGTGGATAGGAAAAAAAACATTGAGGAAAGGAGGAAGGAAATTTTATGGGTATATATTCCTTATCATAATCATAGTTTTGACAAAAAATGTAAACAACCAAACTGATAAAGTTCCTTTCTTCGTTTTTCTCAATATTTACCTATTTGCCATTTGCCCTAAAATGTACACTAATGAAATTGAAATTTTTTGTTTGAAAATGGGTGGAAAGTATTCAAAAGGAAAATGATATTGTTTAGTCTTGTGAATTGCATAAAGTGGATAGAAAAAAATTAAAGTAATAGCTAAAAGAGAATTAGAGGGCTTTATTGAGTTTTTGTCTTACTTGGTATATTGGATAAATAATTGTATAATTTTTTTTCATGAGAAAAGAGCTTGGAAAATCATTTCAATTGTCAGATTTAGTAAAGAAATTACAAAGTTAAAAATCACAATTTAGTCTATGCCTTTCGACGCCACCATTTAGCAAAACTTAAATGTTCTATTACTCTTTGAATGCTTAATATAATCCCATGCATATTCTATGCCTTCCTTATCTATAGTGAATGATGGTATTTTAGGTATATAAAAATCATCATGAATATATAAAAGTATTAGTAAAGTTTGTATATGAGGAGGGTAATATATAATAACCCTATTTTGATTCTTGATTCTACATTGGTTCTTATTTCAACACATAATTTTGTACACGATCATAAGTAAACTATATTGAACAAAAGCTTTAACAAACACATTTATATACACGTTCATATACCAATTCATGTCTTTCATATTGTACCTTTTGAATTTAAAAGAAGAATATAGTTCACTAAATAATAGTGTAGGAAATCATGTTAAACAAAACCTTTAATGAACTCATATTAATGTACATTTATGTATTAATTCGCGTGCTTAAGATTTTCTGTACAAAATCTTAAACTTTAACAAACATCCATGAAAACCCTTTTTACATCCATATCAATTCATGCACATATCTACATGAAATTCCGTTACTTTATTCGCTAACACAACCACAAATACTACATCTATGTCTAACATATTGGACTACACCATATTTTTTATTTCTAAATATCCACAAGTTTTCCTCATCTTATACTCTAACAAAACACCATTCTTCTCATCGTTTCTAATAGTCCAAGCTCTTAACGGAAGTTCATACATGTGACTCAAGTGGTTGCAATTATTGGGATTATATACTTATCAATACCCTTCTCTAGTGGTGAGGAATCAGATGCAGCAGATCCTTACAAAACTCCTCGTATTTTTTAACGAGGTGGCATTTTACTCCTTCGCTAAGACATCTTCTTTCAGCTTACTTTCATTTTAATCTTACTTCCTATATGTATGCATGATATGCATGTCATTTAATGCAACACATCAATTTACAAAACCACAATTAATCATATAGCCTATCAATTCATAACACTATATATTCAGAGCTTAGGAACAACCTAGTTGCTCTGATACCAAACAATGCTTGACCCCGCTCTTGGAGCCCAACATTCGGAGACATTTAACTTCAACTCTGATACCAAACAATGCTTAGCCCCCAATTCCAGAGCCCAACAATCCGGAGTCATACAAAGTCCATCATCCCAAAATGGTGGCGTGCCCACAATAGTTGAATATCAAACAATTAAAAATTTAGAGA
>JANITW010000006.1:11453494-11470612 GCA_027564335.1 Erythroxylum williamsii | reverse complement strand
TCTACTTGAGATAATATATATAATATATATATATATATATATATATATATATAATACGTCAATTAAATATCAAGTCAATCTATTAATCACATTATGATCTTAACAAAAAAATTTAAAAATTAAATAATAAATCGAAAATTCTAAAAAAAGTACCTCAGAATTGATTATCCCACTTCTTTATCGCTTCATCACATATACACATATGCATAACGTGATGTAATGAACATACTAAGAGTAAGAGCTCCCAGAAAAGGTGGAACTTTCGGCTACAAACCCAGGTGAGAAAGGTTTGCGTTTCAACACTTGTTAGGGTAAACACGTAGTGGCTAAGCCACAGTTAAGGAGGGGGTTGGGTGGTTTCTGAAAAGACGTTTTCATGGAATCAGGACATTAACATACACATACGCCAATGCCAGGTTTAGGTATGTGATTAATTAGCACTAGCTTTTTTTTATCAAGTGGGGTTTCTGTACTGATTAAAGCAACTATATATTAAATAATTATAACTCGTTCTACGTTTTTTAAGGTCTCTTTTTGTCGACTTGTTTTGGTGCATTCACTTGAGCCAATGAGAATGGGGCGGCTTGATTATGGTGGACCTATGCTTTTTTGTTTTTACTTAATTTAATCTATCAAATCGGTACTTGTGGAAAGCATAAACTGATGCCATTGGTGGACTGCAAAAAACAGAAATTGAAAAAAAAAAAAAGAAAGTGGGATGAGATGCGAGACATGTGTTAAATTCACAACAGCCATTAATGGAATGAGAACTAGGGAACTTGCTTTTGGGAGACACTCAGGTTGAGACTATTCGATTCAAAGCTTACAACAGTGATCGGTTAGTTTTGATAGAAAACAGCACGAGTTCAGAGAGATTCCATTCAGAACCAGAAAGTTATATTCTATTCTAAAAGGAATACTCCCACCACAAAATGGTCTGTATCCCATGGAGGGCAAAGGCATTACATGAACACGATTGATGCAACCCCTTATTCTATTCTATTCTCAGGTTAGTTTAATGTGATTGATTTATGTTGCTGTTCAAGTGGGCGATTGTGCTAGTTCTTTGATGGGATTCGTAGACATAATGTGAAATTCATTACCTAATAATTTATGGCATTAATTTATTCTCCTTGTGACTTGTCACAATGACCTGTTAATGAAGTTTTAAAGTAAATTTTAAAAAAATAGAAAGTAATATACAATGATTAACATGCGATGTTGGTTTTGGTGCTCTATATATATTATTGTGAAGAATGAAGATAGACTATATTTTAATCTAAATTCATACTTCTAACCTTAACCAGCATTACATATCCTATGACGCTAGGTCTTAATCATGTCAATAGCACAGCAAACCTTACAAATTCCTGGTGACTAGCTGTATACAACACTTAAATTCGGTGGAGCATGAAATTTTGGAAAAGAACTAAAAAGGTTGTCACAAATATGACAGACATACATTAATTGTTTCTGGTTTGAATGCAATATGCAATCATAGTAGAACCAACTTGGACAAACCAGTATCGTGAGACCTTCGTGAACAGTAACGTACAATACAATAGTACTGTAGTCTGAAATTTTGAAGGTTACAAGGTACTAAATGGCATCTTGAACCAGTGATCCAAGGGCATACCATGTCTGATAACTCCTCTGACCTCGTTTAACTAAAGAACCAACCAGCCAAGCTGTAAATAGTTCAACCAAGCACTCAACCAATCCATTTCGTGCAAGTTCTGATGAACTGGACACTCCCCATTTTACCAAACTAATTAATTAGGTACGTGAAGACATGTGAAGGAACGCTGACCTAAAATAGTGACTCAAGTTTCAAATTGCAGACTAAGCATGGCTGCGATTGCTTCTTTAGTGCATAATTTTAAAAAATGTACCGTCTTTACTAAGTAATAGTTAAATCTTAAAAACCTTTCTGAAGTTTGCGATAATATACGCATGGCAAGTGAAAGCAAGTCGGAACTAGCTGGCAGGTATGAGTCAAAGTACAACTCCATGCTCTAGCCTTCGAACGAACGGAGGATAGGATGTTCTGTCTAATTTTACGGTATTTTATTCTATCTTATAAATTTCAGTTATTTATTTATGTGAGACCTGTGTTTATTTATATGAGACCCATACAAAATTCACGTAAATAAATGACTGAAGTTTATTGGACACAACAAAACACTATAAAATTGGACAGAAAATCTAGACTCCTTGAATGAGTGATTAGCTATACGTTACCAAGCCTATTAGAAACTTCAAAATTATACAGAACCTGTGCATATTCTAAAACATAAATAGTTTTAGATCTTTCAAGTGGGATTTTGTCTATACCATGTGTGATGTCTCTGTAGGGAAGGTAAATAATAAGAGCAGTTAATGTGGTGGAAGAAGAGAGAAAAGATGTGTATACATACATACATACATACAGAGAGGGTTGGTGTAGTGGAGGTGGGGAACTGGGTAAATAGCAGAGGCACTGGTCGCATTTTGTCATCTGAGAAGTAGACAGCTGTAATTATAGCTGAATTTTGTTGGAGGAACCCCACCGCCCTAATCAATCCAACCTCTCTCTCTCTCTCTCCCTCCTTTTCTTCATCACTTATATGCTTACACGGTCCTCCATTATCGTCATTCTCAATTTACTGCTTCTTTTGTCCGTAACTGCAGATACCTTTCTCTTTATTTGTGCCAATTCGTGTGTGTCTGTCATACTCTTCAAGTTTAGTTTTCGATAAATTCAATTCATTGTCCTATGGTGATCTCTTTATTTGTGCCAATTCGTTTGTGCCTGTCTTACTCTTTAAGTTTTAGTTTTCGATAAATTCAATTCATTGTCCTATGGTGATCTGCAGTTTAATCTGCGCACCAGACAAATGCAATCGAAAAACTTGCAGAATCAAGAATGTATGAAATGCACTGCTCATGATGGGTGGGTGTATATTCGCTTGTAATATTAAACACAAATTTGATAATCGTGTAATGGACACTGTTGTATTGCACGTGCACGTGGAGTGCTTCAAACACATGACAATAGTGCAAGTTCCTTTAAGGGACTATATCCAATTCCCTCAATTTCAAAAGGGGAAAGATATGGATCAAGTCATTGCAGAATAAGGGGTCGACATGAGAACCTCCTTTATTTTTACAGGAAATATATGTTTTAGAATTGTAAGTTAAAGGCCATGACATGGACAGAAAGATATTAAGAAATGTTAAAAGAGTTTTGGAGAATATTTTATATAAGGTAAAATGAAAGACATTTGAAGGAAAGCTGGAAAGTAGAAGGGAAAGGAATATTGTAGGTTGCTTGAAGTTTCAGACTAATATATGCATCATTAATTGCTAGGCCTAGGCGTTTATGTAATAATAAGAAATAAGGAATAATGGTATGAAATGGTTGTAGGGTTTTATGCCAATTGTCCATTTTAAGTATTTGAGATTGCTGCCTTTCTTGGAAATGAACAACGACGACAGCAAAGTTAGGGACAGGGAACCCAAGATCCTTTTCTTTTCCTCTTGCTTTAGAAACAACCGACAGCTTAACCCTTTTGCTCTTCTCTTTCTCTATCCTTTTCCTTCTATACTTTCCCATAAATATATATATGTTAATATACGTGGAGAAGAATGAATTCCTGGTTAGGAATCATATGTTTCTACATTGTTATTAGCACAACATGGAGAAAAAGATTACAAAGTGGGCAATGCAATTGCAAACTTTTAAATGAAATTCACATCAGCTCGCTCCCCAATGGTGGGGGCCAAAACGCGGACTTCATCTATAATCAGTGCACGGTTTGCGCAGTAGATATCAGTGGGTCTGTTTCGTGCGAATTTGGCTTCACATGCTCATCGCTAATGCACAGTATCTCTTCAAGGTTGGCCTTTTTGGCTGATGATGACGGTAATAATGGCGGAGAAGTACTAGTTATTACGGAAGTTCGTGTAAGCTCTTTTGCTCTCTCTACTTGAGCTAACCAGTCTGTTCTGCATAGAACATAGAGCATGAGCATGGCACATGAAGCTTGAGCTGCAAGCAACCCAAACCAGAGCCCAGCAAATCCCAATTTGAACAAAAACCCCATTAATATTGCCACCGGCATACCAACCAAGTAGAAAGACCCCAGATTGATATTAGCTCCAATGGTTGGCCTAGCACTGCCACGTAAAACCCCACACCCAGTTGTTTGTGGGCAATTTCCAAGCTCACAGAGCCCCGCAATCGGCAATGCTATAGAAGTGAGCTCTAAAATCTCAGCATCATTTGTGAAAAATCTGCCCCATTGATGCCTCATCAATGTTGTGAACAACAAAGCCAGGAGACCAAGCGCCACTGCACATGCCAGCGACACAAACATGGAAATGCGGGCTCTTGCAGGCCGATTAGCCCCCAGCTCGTTACCAACTCTTGTTGAGACTCCGAGACTGAGGGCTGACGGGAAGACATAAACTAAAGATGTTGTCTGAATAAGTATTCCCATTGATGCTATAGTGGCTCTGGGGTTAAGAAGTAGACCACATAACATTATCATGAGTTCGTACCACCACCACTCAAGACATACAGAAACACATGTGGGAATTGCAAGACCTAGCAAAGATGACCATCCTCTAAGACAATCCATGCTGGGAGTGACCCAAGAATCTTTACATACACCAGAAAAGTATATGAACGAAATGAGCAGGAGAAAGAGATTGAAGTTGGTCCAAACCATGGCTATGGCTACCCCTGCAATACCCAGTTTGAAGTGGATAACGAGAATGAAATTTAAAGGTACATGGAGGAGAACAGAGATGGCTGAACAGTAGGTTAATGGTAATGTGATGCTTTGAGTGCGAAGATATACACGAATAGGGTGCAGAAGTGAAAGGAAGAAGAGGTCAGGAATGGAGAAAAGAATGAAAGTGTGAGCAACAGATGATATTTCTTGATCTTGGCCACACCATAATAGGATTCTCTTCATGTTTAGCCACATGAAAGAGACCGGAACGGAGGCAGAGAAAAGGAGAAGAACGGTTCTTTGAAGGGTGAGGCCAAGAAGCTTCCATTGTTTAGCCCCATAAGCCTGTCCGCAAATGGGCTCCATTCCCATGGCCAGTCCAGAAATCACAGAGTAACCGGTGATGTTTGCGAAGCCGATGGATAGGGAGCCACCAGCTAACTCGAGCTCTCCAAGATAGCCAAGGAAAAGCATGGAGATCATGGCTCTTGAATACAGAATAAGACCGGTCATTGCTGTTGGGCCAGAGATCTTCCCTATTGCTTTGATTTCCTCCAAGGCCTGAATGGAAAAGCAAAAAAAGATTATAAAAGAAATGATCTGTGTTGGACACGGTTGAGTCATCCTTTTTAGAAGACATAACATATCTCATCAATCAGAAATATATGTCCTTTGGTTACATGTTCATGCAATACAAACAATGAATGGGTCCTGATCCTTGTTTGGTTTTTGTTTTTACCTCTGAAGGGGTTGGGCATCTACGTAGCCCCTCCTGATCATCAGTATAACGATCCATGGCTTTGTTGGGTATAGCAAAATGGGTTGTGACAGGAGACAGAAACGAGGAAGGAGAAGAAGGTTTTGGGTTACACATAACCATAATTGTGCTTCCTATGATAAGGCTGTTTTCAGATAAACAGAAAGGTAGAAGAAGTTACCAGGGATATTTAATACTACTCTGGGTGTGGTGTGTGGGAAAGAGTTGGGATACCTGGTGGGAGGGGCAAGAGGGTATGTAGCCTATATATACATGAAGCAATTGGGTGGGGTCCTGCTTATGCTCTACATAATATCCCTTAACAATTGTAGGGATAGTCCATCCGTGCATATAGGTATATAAATTAGTATTATTCTTGGCTTAGTGCAGATAATTAGTTCAAAGAGAAGATGTGTAATCCAGATGACAAACGGCTTTAAATAAAGTGTTTTCCTAGTACAAAAAGATGGTGAAAGCATCCAGGGATTGGTGGTCTGTTTTATGACTAACCGCCACAGTAAGTTTGTCCGTGTAAGTTGTTTTGGGACGATAATGGTGGTAGGGAAGGCTAGCTTAAATTAGTTGTTTTTGTGTTAATGGAGTGAAATCAATAAATTATTGAATCTTCTGGTTTTGGGTTGAGCTTTATGAGTGGATAATGTTTTCAACCCCTCCCTATGTTTCAAAAATCAAAACGTTCATCTCAGAGTTGCCAAGTGGAATTGTGGCTAGTGAAAGGGCAATGGCACAAGTTGAGTTGGGTTAGACTTAATAGAAGAGGGTATATTTTGTGAGTTGTCACTCTTTAGGCAGGCTTTGTGGGCAGAGGAAATGTCTCAGGTTCTAAGGCAGCTATCTGAATGTTATATATCACTTCTCTAATAAAAGATCTTTTGGCTAATTTTATAGTATCTTATTCTGTCTCATAAATTTCATATATTTATTTATACGAGATCTACGTTTATTTATACGAGACTCACGCTAGATTCACATAAATAAATAACTAAAATTTATAGGACAGAATAAGACATTATAAAATAGAAAAAAAGATCTGAACTCCACTTCTTTACACAACCCACGTGATTAAACCCAGTCTAGACTTTCGTTGTCTGAAACCCACTCCAACATGGGAACATCTCTCGACTATTTGCCCAATTTGAGAGGTGACAACTTTCGGTAAAAACCTGTTTCAGGCCCCGTGTGTTTTCTCGTCTCTCTTTTTGCTTTTGTCTGTCTGGGTTTGCGTGAATGGCTGGCTTATTCATACTCTAGTCTTCAATGTAATAAGTACAATTATGCTCAACAGATTGGGATGAAATGGGTTAGTGTTTACAATAAATAATAAATTCATGGGACTTGTGGAGGGTACGTGCACGTAGTGCTCATGAATGGGACCACTTAATTGTTAATGGAGGGTATGGAGAAGCGGCAAACGGGGGAAAAGGGAACAAAGTGAGAGAGCAAATAATACGTGCTACAATTGCAACCATTTAATTCTTTTGTATCCCTTTTCTCACAACAGAGATGAGCGACTGTCTCTCTGCGGGGGGGTGAGAGCAGAGCAGAGGCCTTTTGGCAGCTCAGCCTCAGACAACAGTAGCACTACCCTGCCCACTAAATGATGGATTTGCACTTGCATTCCAACTTTTGTAAAATCTTTTAACCTTTTGCTACAGTGACCGCGGTATCCATCTGTCTTCTTCAATTTTTTTAAAAATTTTATTTCTATATAATCAAAAGATATAAGACTTCTCTGAAATCCATAGCCAATCGGCCTCAATGTCAGATTCCATGTGTCTCCAGCATAATGAGCTGCTGTGGATGATGAGAGCAACGTGTCAGGACACAGGACCAATGGACAAAAGAAACTCCAAAAGACAAGAAAGAGCACTTGCAGGCTATGAAATTAACCATCAAAACCCAATTTCGAATTTAGCATCTTAATTGGAAAGTGGGCTTCACCAAATGAAAGATCCCAAGAGATTGTTCTAAACAGAAAGAAACCGAGTAAATTTAGGATCACATGGCGATGCTATTCTCGCTGTCGCAGTCAATCAGAAATTCATGTTAGGTACACCAAGTTGTTGTCATAATGGAGTTGGAGCAGAATTTGTTTATATTGACAGAATAATGATAATAAGAAACAAAAAAAGAACACAAATGCTCAGATGCAAGTTTCGGGAGGAAAAGGATGTGAAACACGGACAAGATACCTCTGGGATTTGGCATTTATGAAAATAAAAAAGATTATATTTGTCTGGAAACTCGAATAGGTTCTTGGATTCCATCCCCCTCATTTTCCCTTCTTTTCTTTCCAGAAAAAGTCTGATGCTCGCTTTCAGAATGAGTCCTGTCCTGGAAGGGGAAACGGAGAGATCTCTCTAACCACAAAAATTTAAAATTTTCTTCTTGTCTAGCTTAGATTCAATGCCCTGCTATTTTTGCAAGGTATGCTGCAAACTTTCCATTATTTACAAACAGTTTTCTTCCCAAAGTTCCCACCACCTGGTTCTCTAACATACATGCACACACCAAAGCAGTTTAAGGTCTCAAACATGGGGCACCGAAACTAGTATTCAATGATATATGCTAGTTTTGCAATAGGATATCTCTTGACATCCCGGCCATGTCTTCATGTATGATTTGGCAAATAAGGAACTCAAATTGTGAGGACCTCAGCCAAGTCTTTTGTATGATTCTCAGACCTTAACAGAAAACACTGCATGGGCCGGTGAAAGCAAATCAGGCTTTCATAGTTATTGATAGGTGCAATAAACACATGAATTTATTCTTAGATTCAGAGGGAATCAAGGATGTTTTCGAGAGAAATCAATCAAGCTATTCCAGAAAACACAGCATCGAAAGACATGTCTCCATCAAGGTTTCAATCAGCACAGTTCACATACAAACTGTTGGCCACGAAGCTCTATCCACTACATTCATACAGCAATATTCAGGCACACAATGCAAGAGATACCATTTCACCAAGCTTCAGACACTTGGACCAACAGAAAATCAATAAAAGGGCCCAGAAAGAGATTTTATTTTCCATACGGAATAAATCTCAATCGCCAGAAACTTATTTTGGTTGTTAATATAATACTATTAGGAAGGAATCCTCGGCTTTGTTCTATTTTCCAATGAAGCAGGTTAACTTTTGCACATAATTGAATAAATTCTTCCTGAACTTTGACAGCCTCTTCCATATTTCCCATCTCCCACTGACAGCTAAGGTATCTGCAATATTTCCTTTTATTGCAGCCTTTGCTTTACATTTAATTTGCTTATACCGTTTCTAAGACATGTAGAGTGAACTACAAAATGAATCCTTAAGCCTCAAATAAGGACCTTCCTCGTCAACTTAAAGAAGGCCTGATCTGCAATTGGCCTCGTTAAATCTTCACAAGTTCCAAAGCTTGACAAATTTCCACGAAATCCTCTTTTTTTTTTTTCCCCCAAAATTCCTCCAATTTTGTAAACTCGATCACCTTCTGCTCAGATTCTACTCACAGTCCACTGGCAACTTCAATGAAATAAAATTACAACAAAGAAGTTCTGGTAATCTGTATAAAAAAGAAGAAAATTATGGAAAGAAAAAGAAGAATTATATTGGCTAACGGACACAATAAGAATTATATTGGCTAACGGACACAATAATTTAAAAGTCTATATTGTTTGGAGATGAATATAGCTACTCGCACAAATTCCTGCAACCGTTAATGGTTTCCAATCTTACTGTAATCTGAAAAGAATAGGTACAAGAAAATACCTCATTTGATAGTCCTGGGCTTCTGAGCACTAGATCGAGAAATACCCAAGATGGCCATAATTCCAGCAGCCAATGCTGCAACGGCACCAACAGCAAAAGCTGGTGAGTTTCCACCGCCAAACAGCTGATCCCATGGCCCACTTCCCACGGACACAATAACCTATGTTGACAAGAGATCCCAATCATAAAGTTGTTGGAAGGAGAAATTTTGAACGAAACAAAAATAAAGTTCAACAGAAAATTCACATAAGATGCTGGTAATATGGATCTGACTTTTGTACTTTGAAGTGACAGAAAACTGAATGCATTTTGCAATTAATCTCATGAACCTACCCAAGAAACCTTTGATGACATTGCACTGAATAGCAAATGGACCATGTAAATCTAGAATTCTACAGATTTTATGAGCTGCTTTGCACTTCTATAAACAATATGATCCTGGACTCTTCACATGCACCATACAGTTGCAGGTGAGGAAATGGTATTTATATAGCGTCTTATGGAATTCAAAAAGTCTTCCACTAAAACATTTGGCCTCCAATGATCAGACATTAAATAATAGACAATCCTTTTAGCCCTTCTTTGTATCAGCAAAAGAGTATAACACACTACTTTCTTATCATCGGATCTTCTTTCAATAATTAAATTTTCTTTTCATTTTTGAAGAAAGAACCAAGCATCCATTGTTGCTCCCAACCCAACCCCAACACACAGTATCAAGTGTATGTCAAAGAGAAACCTGCGGGATCACAATTGCCAAATTGAGAACACCCATTGATAGCCCTGCAAAAACCAATCAAGAATACAAGCAGTTACAGAGCCTTTGCTGTCAACTAAAAAAATTTCCTGGAAGAAACAAAGATTTTTCCCACCTTGACCAAGTCCCAGAGATTCAATACGTGAGGAAATTAAGGCATATGGAACACTGTAAGTGATCTGCAATGAAATCCCAATGATATCAGTTTATTTCTTGATTGTTCCACAGAAGATGTACTTCACTTGTGGGCAAAACAAGTCATCAGACGCTAGAACATAAGGTAGTTCATATACTACTTGTACTAAGAAATCAAGAAATTGAGCTCAATTAAAAACGTGATCATGGACATACAAAGGCTACCGAGAAGCCAATAGCTTGAAATTCATATTGCTTAAAGTATTGAGTATAATAACTGGAACATATTAACAGAAAGTATAATGCACCTTTTAGTAGGACTTAGATATTTACCGCTAGCGGAAAGCCAAGAATTGCAAAAATAATTAGTGCAGCAGCCACAATTCCATTTGGAGGCAGGTGGTGCCCTATATAGCCCATATGTTTTGCTGCGTATGAGACTATAAGCATAGCAAGGAAGCAAAGTGCCATAAGTATGTTCGAAATTCCCCATATAAAACCAGCTCCCCACTTCCTACATAACTTCTCCATGAGCACAGATGTTATACCAAGTATGACCGAATTCATCATTAAGCCAAATGCGCCCATTCTGACTCCAGAGTTGTAATTACTTCCTTCGTTCGGCTTGCCACCGTAGACTTCTCGGCCCATCCAATCCGTATCAAAGAGAAGAAATGGGAACCAACCAATCCAATTAAGAGCAGTAACAACTAGTATTATCCAAATAGACCATGAGAAGTATCTAAATGTTCCAAATAGTTCCCATAAGAAGGCCTCTTGTGCATTGCTTGATTCTCCTGAAGCTTCTTCCACCGTGTGCATGGATCCCAAAGGCACCTCTTGAGCTGCTGTGATGCTTAAATATGTAGTAACCACTATAGAAATAATATCAAGATAGAACGCAGACTTGAGATTGGCACAGTCCTCATTACATGCAGAGGTAACTGTAAAGGGAAAAATCCGGAACCAACCACTGAATGACCCAGTGGCATAACCAAGTACGTTACCGACTGCCATGAATAATGAGAAATATGCGTTTGCCACCCGAGTCCTTCTATGATCCTTCCCTAACAGAACAGGAGTTCAAACAAGGCAAATGTCAACCCTAGCTGAATGATACTGATTTGATCTTTTCATGCAAGGATTTGAAATTCTGAATAAGGATTGCAAAAAATAACAAGATCCAAGTAAATCGGTTTGACCGAAAAATTCAATAATAGGGAAATAAATAATATGTTTGAAATAACTGGACAGATTCTTTTTGACATTGAACTCAGCTCTACCAAAGGAACATTTAGACAAAAGCATATGAATTATGTCTCCCCATCAAAATAAGTATCTGTTGTTTATTGGCACAAGAAATTCAAGCTTCCTGATTTCTTTCCATGATATCATTCTTTAATTTATTTACAAATTAAGGTAGTTTTGGGGACTGGGAGTTTGAATATCACCGGTGATTCCCAGTTAAAGAGTCATATCGACCTATTGTAGCTCTCTATTTATTTAAAAGCAATTAAACATTGCAGCAGGAATTTAAACAACTGAAATGGGATTAGTCTTGAGAGTTAGAAAAATCCAAAAAAGAAATGAAATACAGGATGTCACATGAAAAAAGCATCTGTGGAAGGAATTGGAGAACTTCTTGAAGAAAACTTATCAAATGCCCAATCATCAACTACTTTTAGAAAAATCAATAGAATTAATGAAAGTTTGGATTGCAACTTCAAACCATGATGGACAGTTGGTCAATCCTTTCTGTTTTCAGTGTTAAAGACTGCTGCGCTAGCTTGACTAGAAAGGTACCAATTTCCGAAAGACACCAATTTCAATGCATCATGGTCTCAAGAATGAATGCTTGAAGAAGGGATTGCAGATACAAAATTTACCAAAAGAACCAATCTAAAAATATCTCTTCACACTAAATCAAAATGTCAAGGAAAAATAAAACTACTAGCTTCTGAATGGGCAGACACATAGATTGTGGTCCAAACTCTTTGCAAAGGAAGATTCATAATAATAGATAATATGAATTACTAGTGTCTATTGCCATGAACAAGACCTGAATAGCTAGAGATCCTAAATGAAAATAAAAAAACTAAAATGTATACTCGCAAACCAGTCTAGACCATCAAACAGAAATGACAAACAAACTATACCTAATTTGATAGAACTTCTGAAGTAATCTAATATGAACGAATAGTAATTTACAAATATTTGGATTAATTAAGAAGTAAAAAGTTGTAGTATATTATGTTCTCAACACATAAATTAGATAAAATAAATACTCATGCTATCCCTGATTTTTTTTTTTTTTAAATGTGAGATTGAAAAATTTTAAATTCATTCTTTATTTTAATTATTAGGCAGATTTTTTCCACAATCACAGTAAACAGTGAACTATTCAGTAAAATCATAGAGTTTAAAGTAAATCACATTCAAAAGCTATAAAGGCCATCTATATGTGATGCAAATGCTCCCAAACAATCTTATCTAATAATATTACTGATCAAAGAACTGGCTCAACCAAAGGGCAAAAATATTCCTGATGGGGACGCCAGTTTGCTCACCAACTAGTCCGACTCCACCAAACAATCTTAATTCCTTCCTAAAACGCACGACAACAACTAAAAATATCACACGTTAAATCATATCGTACGAACGTAATCGGCCACAGAGTGAAAAAATGGTTTCTCTACAAGGATTTAAAACCGGAAATGTGGGATACTAACATAAACCAAAAGGTGAAGCAACATCAATCTAAGAAACCTGAGGACTTCTTGAAGATGATAATAATTATCAGAATACATAGTACTAATAAATAATAATCACACTTCAGCATTACGAATTATTTTCTACAAAATAACAAAATTTAGCAAGATCATCCTCTCAGTCTTGAGTGAGTAAGATTGTCTTCCGACGAATTCAAACTAAATTTCTATGCACAATAAAAGTTCAATAATTTGAATTATGGTTAAGGGGAAAAGAAAAGGAAAGTAAGCTCCACAGTTACCGGTAAGATCAGCGAGAAGAGCTCGACAAGGACCTTGAGTCATGTTATTAGCAACGTCCAATATCCAAAACCCGAAGACGAAAACTGCGATCGCTCTAGGCTTAGAGCTACCTCTGTCGCCCAAAAGCCATCCGATATCAGCGGAGTGGCCGATGACCAAGACGGAAAGAGATATCAACATAGCGCCGATCAAAATAAACGGTCTCCGGCGGCCAAATCGGCTTTTACAACGGTCGCTCATGTGGCCAACAAGTGGCTGAACTATAAGTCCTGATAATGGACCGCATAGCCATATGATGCTAGCCCACGCATGAGGGATTCCGAGCTCTTGCACGTACGGAGTTAACAGAGAGAGCTGCAGAGCCCAACCGAATTGTATTCCGCCGGCGATCGATGTCACACGCAGTAGTTGCCGTAACGGTGGCCGGCGAGCTGGTACCGGTGGTCGAGTCGAGGTTCGACTTCTGGCTCGGTGGGACTCTGCTTCGTGGATTGGCATCTCTTCTCTTCAACTTCGAGAGAAAAGTGCAACCGCAGCGTCTCGATGACTGGTAGTTAGCGAAGCGACCCCGTTTTACGATCTTTCAGAGCTCTGATCTCGACTCTTGAAGACTGAAGTGTTGAAGAAGCGAAGAAGAGAATACCGCGAGACACGAAAGTTGGCGGTTTGAGAGAGTGCTATTTTGATGTAATCAGACGTGATAATGGACGATTTTACGACTATGCCATTGAGATGGGGAAACGGAGAAGATAGTCAATGGTGCGAGCTTGAAATTTCTGCCAAGCCGAGGGCAATTACGCAGTGACGATGTTATTAAAAATAAAATTGTTTAGTTTTGAACTGCCATGTCGACACTAGTGACGTTGAAAATTTGGGGGAATCGATGAAGAAAAGACGAAGACGCCCCTGTAAAATAGAAAACGACACGGTCGTTTTTAGTAAATAGGAGCTTAAAAGTTAAAAAGACGTCTTCCTTGTTTTGGGTGGGCAAAATGGAAGCGATAAAAACATCACCCCAAATTTTTTGTCCAAATTATTCAGTATTAATCCTATCTAAGTGGATCTAAACCATCTATTTGTGTGAGACCCACACAAATTAATAGCTTAGATTCACTTGGATAGAGTTAGTATTGGGTAATTTGGACAGGAATCACCACTCTAAAAACATGTGGTGACTTTCGGCGTGTCAGAGGCTACAGAGAGCGCTGAGTTGTCCGACATCGGCTTACTTTACTTTTTGGTTAATAAGGCCCACCTGTTAGGCTCAAAGTTTTTGACTTTTCGCCATCACCATTACGTTAGTCTTCCTTTCCGTGTGGCTGTTGAAGTAATTATTCACCATGTTACACATTTTGCCTTTTAAGAAGGGTCGACTTGGGTCCGTCCTGTGAAAACGTTTCAGCAGTAGTAGTATTTTGAATTAAGTTGTTTTTTTTAATATATAATTAAAGAAATTGATTTTTTACTTTTTCCTGAAAAAATCAAATTATTGTTCATGTGATTTTCTTTTCTTTACAGACGAGACCAATCATTGCCTTGGTCGTTGCCTTGGTTTTGTGTGGATTATTGTATTGATGACAACGCAATTAATTATATAGGAGGTCACATCTTCGATTTAACTGCTTTTGTCATGATTCATATTTGTTTAATCAGATAAGTTTTCTAGTCCCACGCTGTTAATTTTTCACGCTGCATGATTGATATCACCCAAGTGCGAGGCAGGCACATGCTGTTGATTTAACTTAAATTATACATATGCAAATTCCACACATAAGCGCAAGAAAATTTGTACAAAAATCAATTCTGTTAGTTTTAATTATTGCATCTGGTGAAATGGACGGTCCTACTTCATTGTACGTATTTATAAAAGTTAATCTACAATGTACAGATAAGATAAGAGTAGCAAAACCACGAGTCAAATGCTGTATCATTGAGATTGTCCTAATCAGCTTCATTAAGTCAATAAGAGACAAGTGATTAGGTTGGAGAGAATTTTGCTGACAGCTGAAGTGAAGCAATTGGCATATCGGCGATTGGTGAACTCAGAAAAAGAAAAAAGGCAGTTACTGTAGTGGTCTGATGCTGATTAGGGCTCTGAGAAGGAAAGCATCTGAGGGCTTGGACGTTTATTAAGGCAAGGACAATCTTATACATAGTTGGAAATGAATAACTTAAAAAGTAAAATAATGAGATCAATTCAGTAGTGTATTTTATCCTTTATGGAGAGTTACTTAAAATTCAAACTCATACCCTTGGCTCAAGGAGGCTTTTCGAAAATCATTCCTTCACTAATCAAGCCATCCCCTTAGGACCGAAGTTGTATCTAGACTGGGCTTGCTTATATTCTCAGAGCAAAGAGTTTAAACCTGCCAAGCAACTTCAAAGGTGGCATTTGGTGTAAAATCTGGGATGACAAAAACAACGGTGAGTTTGAGATTGTCTAATTGATACGACAAATACAAATGCAAGGCAAGGAGATTGGTACACGTGCGTTAATCCGATTTAAAATGGAAAGGCTGTGCCTGCTGGAGGCCCATTTATGATATCAAACTATTGTTTAACCTTAGCTTCTGCCTTCAATGGGCTCAGATTGGGCACATTGCTAGTGTTAATATGCACTGTACAGTTTGATTTGAGTGGTCGGGTTTGGTTAGTGGGTGGAGCAGATCAGGCAACTATACTTCCCATCTACGGCACCGCTTGCTTTGGATTTTGTCCTCTCTTTTCACCTTTCTCCTTCATCCCTTCATCGATACTTAGGTTGACTTTATTCTATTTGAACCAATTTGGGCCGTTTTCTTAACCACTATTTTAGAAGCCTACAAGAGTCGTGACAAAACACACTCTTGGTCCTTTGCTCCTAGTTCTAAGGAATTCCATTCCCCTAACCGCCTACTGCTTGTACCAAAACTATATAAACTGTCTAGCGCAATCCGCACACACAAACTCTTCTTCACTCCTGTCGTGTACTTATCAATCTTCAAATTTCTCACCTCCAATCAGCAAACCCAAGTGTAAGTGAGGCCTTCAGGGTATCTTTCCATGACTGGCTCAACCACCAGAATCATCTATTTGAACAATTACTCGTCGCCAACGCACTCACCACAGAACAGCAACGGACCTTGATTGAGCAAGTCATGTCGCACTATACACGCTACTACGAAGAGAAATCGATGGCCGCCAATGAAAACGTGTTCCTCTTTTTTTCTCCTCCGTGGTTCACCACTTTCGAGCGAAGTCTCATGTGGCTCGGTGGGTTCAAGCCGTCAATCATTTTCAGCTTGCTTAACGGCTCCATCAGAGACTTGACGGAAGAGCAACGTGGAAGAATCAAGCAAGTGAAGTAGTCGACGAGGAGAGAGGAGAGGGAGTTGTCGGAGACAATGGCGAGGATTCAAGAGAGCTCGACGTCGCCTCCTTTCGTGAATTTAGCCAGGGGAGACGAGAGGCTCGTGAATGGACAAGTGTCGCAGATTGAGATCGCCATGGAACAGATGAAATCGGCGATGCTTGCGGTGTTAGAGGAGGCGGACTCGCTTCGGACGATCACGGCGATGAATGTGGTGGAGGTTTTGAGTCTGAGTCAAACTATAAGGTTCTTGGCGGCGGTAGCTGAGTTTCAGTTCAAGAGGAAATGGGGACAACAGAAAGAATTACACAGAGTTGCGATTAGTTACGGACAACAGTAACAGCTTTCTTTGGGGCGTGGTTTCACTTTACTTGTCTGATGTTATTTTTTAGATTTTATTTTCTGCTGTTTTTTTCATTCAAAGAATTTGATTGATTAAGATTTGTAATATAAAACTGAAAACAAAATTTTAATTGGTTGAGATTTTTAATAAAAAATTGAAATTAAAAATCTTGTTATTCTTCTTATTATTGAATATTGTTATAAAATTTTTACTTATTATTAAATTTATCAATTTTTAATCTTTTTTTTAATTATTAAGTTATTATTATTATTAATTTTT
>JANITW010000006.1:11419258-11431180 GCA_027564335.1 Erythroxylum williamsii | reverse complement strand
TAATAATAATAATAATAATAATAATAATAATAATAATAATAATAATAATAACAATAGGAACAACAACAACAATAACAACAACAACAATAACAACAACAACAACAATAATAACAACAACAATAATAATATAATCAGCTAATAGCTAATGCAATCAGCTGATTGTCAAACAGGATCAAAAGCTTTTTTAATTTTTATTACATCCAATCTAGCCAATAAAATTGAAACAACTTCGATCTCTAGGGAGAGAGACGTGTTTCATTTTCATGACTCTCCTCTGCGCCTTCTCTTTACATTGAGTCTCCCAAAAGCTCTCTCCAGATCTACTCATTGTCTATGGTAACAACCCTCTCCTTTTCAATTTCGTTAGGGAAAATGTTTTCTTCTCTTTTTCTAGATCTGCTATTGTTTTCTTCATTTTCTTCTTTTTCCTTTTGTTACTTTCACTTTCTTCTTTCTTTTTCTTTTAAATTCTAGATCTATTTTTACACTCGCCAAATCCCTTTTATATTCCTTTTTTTAAATCTTTTAGGATCGAAACTTGTAAAATACAAGAGAAATGGAAAGAAGAACAAAAGACAAGGATCTGGTAATCTAAATAAGGTAGAGAAATCGAGAGTGAGACCTTTTGGAGAACATGAGAGAGACGTAAATGAGGTTGGCAAAAAAATTTTGGGCAAAATTGGCATTCGAAGAAAAATAAACAGTTGATTCCTTGAAATGCTGCATCCTCGTAGCTTTTTAATTTTGATTGGTTGAGTTAAATTAGTCAACCCAATCAATCAACAACTAAACACAAGAAATAAATAATTGATGAAGTCAAACAATTTATTTTTAGTCGATCAACCAATTTTTTATCCAAACATGTCATTACCATCAAGATTAAAAAGTATTTCACACGGAGTCATTGTAAGGTAGATTATGACATTGTTCTGGAAGAAAAATAAAAGTCTGGCAACAGCTTATTAATCCTTTCCTATCTAAACTTTTGTAGTTTTTCCAGCCGCTTGGAAAGAAAAACGTGGTGCCGAGCCTTTTTGTCAATCTCAACTTCCTTTGCTTGTCCATACATAAGCCGCACTACGCAATCAAACTCGATACTTCTTTTATCAGCCAACGAGCAATTGACAGAAATAAACATCTAGTTTTTGATCCATAAATACGAGAGTTAATTCCAACAATATGGCATTGATTCGTTTTCATCCATAAGAACAAACTGTTCATTGAAGTATTTCACATGCTTGCCAGTGATTTTGTTTTTGTTGTTCTCTTTTTGGGTACAGGTGATGCTATCGTGCTTGATAGTGATTAAAGACTAATAAATCATACATACAGCATGTGAGATGAATTTATAGAGCGCACAGTAGGTCCGTGACATGTGTAGTAGTAGCTTTTGCTCAGAGCTCTTAGGGTATGTTTGGATGTGGGTGGAGGGATGGAAGGGAGTGACCCAAATGACTCAGGCCATTGTTTGGGAGCTTATTTTGAAACAAGATGAAATGATAATTGATGGCTTTGAAAGACATCCTTTGTTATCCAAAATCTAATATTTTATAACCTCTCAAATTGGAGGTCAGGGATGGAATGACATGGCTTGCTTTTCAAATCCTCTTATTTTATTTAAACTTTTAAATAATAGAGTGACTCATTTCATTCCATTATATTCATTTCCGTTTTATTAATTGTCGTTCCATTTCATTTCATCCTAAACTTTCAAAGATACCCTTAAATCTCATAACTTTTACGTTTTTTGGTCACAGAAAATAGGGTCCAACCCGATTCATATTAAGTCCCTTTGTACAATAAGAAAGACTGAATTATGTCATTCATATTGAAGGCTATGCCCTGTTAAAAATTACACTGATAATTCAACTGTATGCCATATGTTGCAATTGGGTTGGGTCCCCGTTGGAAAACCTTTTGACAGGATAGTAAAGCAAGTTAGACCATGAATAATTGGAAGGGAAGACCAATTGATTTACCATTTACGGTGGGATGGTCAACTTGACTATTACTGGACCCACACTGACGCATCCCAGTCAGCAGCATAGTGGGCTGCTCGTAGAAATGAAACAATGGGTCCCACTCCCCTGAATCAGAACCACACGGTGCGTCTTGGGCATCGAGACTTATCCATTGGGTTTAGAGGATTCTCCCAATTACTGTCCTCTAATGTGGAAAGACAAACCAAATATCCAACGACACGAGGCTTGCTTGTTGGCGCGCGTGAAGTCACTCCCCAGAGTGGCACTGGAACTTCAGCCTCACACAGCCCACGGATAAAGGAAAGTGTTGTTACGCGCTCCTGATGGATCAAAACTTACCTTTTGAGGTTCTAGATGAATGACATTATCCACGTGCTCTTCGATGTGTGAATTAGATTCAAGTCATCATCGGCGGCCTGACTTGTGATATTAATTATTATAAAGAAGTGGTGTACTTATAGGCTGTAGTTTCATATTAAATTATATGTGAGTTTATTAGGAATAATTTTTTCATTAAGTAATGTAAAATTGTGGATTATCTTATGTTTTTTTGAATAAGATTTTCTGTTTAATAATATGATTTTTATTGTATCCAATAAATTTAAATTATTTATTTACGTAAGTTTCGTATTCATTTATACAAAATCTATGTAAGATTCATATAAATAAATGGTTAAAATTTATGAGACAGAATAAGACATTAGAAGATTCGGATTCATTTTTCTGTCATGAGACTTTTTTTAGGAGTTGGTGATTACAAGCAAAATGAAGTTAATGAAGAGGTGCTTTCCGGGTAACATACTAGGATGTTTCTATGTCCTAAACTTGTTAACCTTATTCTTAAATTAATTTTTTCCTTGGATGAACTGAAAGGTATATCCATTTGAACACTACAGGTCACGCGCAGAAGTGGGGAAAAAGGAAAGGAACTTTCAACAACCAGAGTCCTTGCAAGGGAAGCAATGAAAGCAAAACATGTTGCATTATCAACTCATTTTCATTTTTTAAGTACATCTAACTAATTATAAGCTCCTCGGGATATCATACTTCTAATGTTATAAATACACTTTTGTCAATTTAAAGGCAAGAAGCACCTGAAAATGTGCGTGTTCTTCCCATAAAAACCTTGTTGTTGGGAAGTAGTCGAAGATTCATTTTGTACTTTCCTCTTGCTTAAGTATACTAGTTCCACATTTTGTTCTTTCTCTAATCAACCAAACAAATAGACAAGTACTGTTTCCTAAAAAAAGATATTCTACCATGCTCATTCACTTTCGATTGTTCTTTACATTTTCTTCCTGGACGTATCATTTCGCGACAACGAAACTATTACCATTGGAATTACTGTAAATAATGTTTCATTAACTCTTTTTGTCTTATTTAAAGTCGTATTTACTTAGTGAGTAATTTTTTTTAAAGGATTAGTCCGGGAATTAATCCTTTCGTAACGGAAACATCTCAAATTAAGGAGGACTATCGCTAACTCAAGAGTCTACTGTATTCTTAAGAATCGAACCCTCGACCTTTTAATTAAGCAACAAAGATATGTGTTACTTACGACAACCTCACATCATGTTTACATAGCCAGTATTTTAATTCCTGTAGTAATAGAGGAAGTGAAAAAGAAAAAGGTAATTTTGGTTCTCCGAGTCAAGAAAAACACTGACGTCTACTACTGTTACTACGAAACTAATGAAAAAAAGAAAAAGAAAAAGTAAGTCTTAGATCGGATAGTATAAATAAGCACGAAGACAAGTAACAACCCTGTAATAACACGACATCAACCAGACGAACCATCAGGCAATGTGAACGCCAGCCGTCTTGGCTAAAATGGCAATATCTTGTCCTAACATTACCACTTTCTCTCTTCTTTGACTAAATCGAACCACCCCAAATTCCACCCTTTCTCTCTGGTACACCGGCCGCCATGTCAACGGCTTCATATTCCCATCGTCACAACCTTCCCCTGTTTCTTCTCTGTTTTCTCTGCCTCTTGTCTGGGACTCGGTCCGACGAGCTTCAAATACTATTGCATCTCAAAACCGCAGTTCAAAATCCAGAAACCAAAGTGTTTGATTCTTGGCGTTCTAATAATCCAGTTTGCAACTTCACCGGAATCACTTGTAATTCTCGCAATTCGGTCAAGGAAATTGAGCTATCTTATGAGAACTTGACCGGAGTCCTTCCGCTCGATTCAATATGCCAGCTTCAATTCCTGGAGAAACTTTCTCTGGGTTTCAATTCTTTGTACGGGAAGATCACTGATGATTTGAATAAGTGCACCAACTTACAGTATCTGGATCTGGGAAACAACATGTTCACTGGAACTTTTCCCGACATATCATCTCTCAGTCAATTACAACACCTGTACCTAAACCTAAGTGGCCTCTCTGATAAATTTCCATGGAAGTCACTGGAAAACGTGACGAGTCTTATAACGTTGAGTTTAGGAGACAATCCGTTCCCACGAACTCCATTTCCTAATGAGATCCTGAAGCTAACCAAACTTCAATGGCTGTACTTGACGAATTGCAGTATCGAAGGAACAATCCCACCTGGCATCGGAGACCTCACGGACCTCGTAAATTTGGAGCTTTCTGATAATTATATCTCTGGAGAGATTCCTTCAGAGATAGGAAAACTAAAAAATCTTTGGCAGCTTGAGGTGTACAACAACAACCTGAAGGGAAAGTTGCCAATCGGGTTTCGAAACCTAACAAAGCTGGAAAAATTCGATGCTTCTACTAACCATCTTGAAGGAGACTTGTCTGAATTACGGTTCTTGACTAATCTAGTGACTCTGCAACTATTTGAAAACGAGCTTTCTGGGGAAATACCAGCAGAATTCGGCGAGTTCAAGAAACTTGTAAATCTCTCTCTGTATACCAATAAGCTAAGCGGGTCTCTCCCTCCACAACTTGGCTCTTGGGCCCAGTTCGATTTCATAGATGTGTCAGAGAATTACTTAACAGGTCCTATCCCACCAGATATGTGCAAACAAGGGACTATGAGGGGACTTCTCATGCTTCAAAACAATCTCACCGGTGATATTCCCGCTAGTTACGAGAATTGTGCCACCTTGCAGAGGTTCAGGGTTAGCAACAACTCACTTACTGGGAATTTTCCCTCTGGAATCTGCGGATTGCCTGAGTTGGTGATAATTGATACCGAGTTCAACCTTATTGAAGGTACAATAACGCCAGACATTGGGAAGGCAAAAGCTCTTACGGATCTGTGGCTTGGAAACAATCGCTTGTCCGGTGAAATACCAAAGGAGATTTCTCAAGCTACGTTGTTGCACAAGGTGAAGTTAAATGACAATCAGTTCTCAGGCAGAATTCCTGAGACTATTGGTGAGCTGAAGCATTTAGGTAGCCTTTATTTGCAAAATAATATGTTCTCTGGTTCAATACCAAAGTCGTTGGGCTCTTGTGATGCTCTGAGCGACATGAACTTCGCTCATAATTCATTTTCTGGGAATATCCCATCATCTTTAGGATCATTACGTACTCTAAATTCCATGAACCTGTCGGAGAACCAGCTTACAGGTCCAATCCCCGATAGCTTGTCATCTTTGAGACTAAGCCTGCTTGATCTTTCCCGCAACAGATTGACTGGTCGGATACCTGAATCTCTCTCAATTGAAGCTTACAATGGTAGTTTTGCTGAAAATCCTGGTCTCTGCAGCGAAACAGTCAGCTTCTTTAACCGATGCTTGCCTGAATCTGGGATGTCAAGAAATATCCGAACGCTGATTCTTTGCTTTGCTATAGGTTCAATTGTCCTGCTTGTCTCACTTGCATGCTTTTTGTATTCAAAGAGGAGAGAAAAGGGTCATGAATGTTCGCTAAAGGAAGATTCATGGGATGTAAAGTCCTTCCATGTGTTGACTTTTAGCGAGGAAGAAATTATCGATTCGATCAAACAAGACAATCTAATTGGAAAAGGAGGGTCAGGAAACGTGTACAAAGTATCACTTGCAAATGGTAAAGAACTTGCTGTGAAACATATTTGGAATACGGATTGTGGCGGCAGGAAAAAGACCTGGAGCAGTACCCCAATGATCAGCAAAAATGGAGGGAAGTCCAAAGAATTTGATGCAGAGGTGGAGACCTTGAGCTCAATAAGGCATGTAAACGTGGTCAAGCTGTTTTGTAGCATTACCAGCGAGGACTCAAACCTGTTGGTATACGAGTACATGCCTAATGGAAGCTTATGGGATAGGCTCCATACGTCAAGAAAAATGGAGCTGGACTGGGAGACCAGGTATGAGATTGCTTTAGGAGCGGCTAAAGGGTTGGAGTATTTGCACCATGGATGTGAAAAGCCAGTAATTCACAGGGACGTGAAGTCGAGTAACATTTTATTGGACGAGTTTTTGAAGCCCAGAATTGCTGATTTTGGACTTGCCAAGATTCTTCAAGTCAATAGTGGCAAGGATTCCACTCAAGTAATTGCTGGAACACATGGTTATATAGCTCCTGGTAAGTTTATTTTACCTGTTATTATTTTCTTCTAGTGTTCCTAGCGTAGAATCTTTGGTTGTTTTAAGGATTGCTAAATTAAAAATATGATTTTGCAGAATATGGATACACATGCAAAGTGAATGAGAAGAGTGATGTCTACAGCTTTGGAGTGGTACTAATGGAGTTGGTGAGTGGAAAGAGGCCGATAGAGCCAGAGTATGGAGACAACAAAGACATAGTTGATTGGGTATCCAGCAAATTGAAGAATAAAGAGGAAGTCTTTAGCATATTAGACTCAAGATTTCCCGATGTTTTCAAGGAAGATGCTATCAGTGTATTGAGAATTGCAATTCTCTGCACTGCAAGACTTCCCACATTGAGACCTACCATGAGAAGCGTGGTCCAAATGCTGGAAGATGCTCAACCTAGTAAGCTGGTCAGTATTGTTATCAGTAAAGCTGAGAATAATCACAAAAGCAAGAGGGTGAAGACAGAGAAGTTCAATCCAGATCCTAATGACTCGTCATTTGGTTAAGGCACTTGTAAACTATTAACTAGTCTCAGTAAGTTTTCCCATTTACAAGCTCTTGAATAAGCATGGAGGCATGACTGAGTACAGTAAGGAGTTGAGACAGAAGGGAATGCAAAAAATCCAGTAATCATATGGCCTTTTTGTTCTAAAACACAACCAGATAGAAGTCATGTAAGCATCAATTAAGATGATCCATCTTCAATAATAAGGTGATAATGTCGAAAGTCCGATTGCTTGTTTGTTTATCTTTGAAGTTCAAAGGAAATATTGGCTCACTCCTGATCAGATTATAAAATAAGACGAATTGTTGTTGCTACTACCGCATTACTGACAAGTTCACCTAATTTCACTATTTGTCATCAACCAGAGAGAACTAATAAAGGACCAGAAACGTTGACCTCTCACAGGGTGGTCAAGTTGGTAGAGGGAACTCTTTAAAAGCCTTTTGGAAGACCATTCTTTAAGAATTCGTACATAAGTTGCACACATACATTTTGGCGACATTATAGAGGTGATAATGATAATATATGATGTAATCAATGTAAATATATTTAGCCCCTAATTAGGTTTTTTAATTTAATTTTAATTGTTCTTTCTTATTTAAGTTTTTTTTAAACTAGTCTAATACTTTTGTGTATAAATAGAACTATCCTTTCTATTATAATACATACAATATATTGTATGAAATAATTAATTCTCTATCACTTTTTATTTGGTATCAGAGATGATCTTTATTTATGACGTTGTTTTGATTCCTAGATATAGGTTTTTTTGGTTGTTGTCTGGTGATTCCTACACCTTCTTTGATTAATTTTATTCTTGCTAATCCTTTTTCCTTTTGTTACATTAATCACGGTGATTCCTCTCCTAGTTGACCTAGTTAAACTGAACTAATATAGATAATTTTGATTAGCAAGTTCAATCTTTTTTTTTTTTGGCTAGTTTTCTTGCAATCTAGATCTACTCCTAAGGTTTTTTGGCCCTCCTAGATTTAATTTTGAGGTATGTTTTCTCAAATTTCACCTCTATTTCTTAGTTTCGGGTTTGAGCACCTTATTTTCTACACTATATTTTTTAGTTCCACAACTGCTTTATGTAATTATCACTCTTATCACCCATCCTATTACTATTATTTTTAATGGCTAAAATTATGATTTATGGGCTCAAGAGATGTATAGTTTTTTGAAAAGAAGACTTTTTTGGTGAATTGTTTATGGTCAATTTACCAAACTTATCCAATATGATGATAAGTTCACTAAGAGGATCGATCAAGAGGATATCAAAAATCATCAGATCTTAACTTGGTTTTGCAATACATTTCAACATAGTATTAAGCTAAAATTTTTGTCATTTTGACTATGATAAAGATGATTGGGATTTCTTACAAGCATTTTATATAATTTTGAATGATATCCATCAATAACAACTTTATCATCACATTTATTATATACATCAACAACGTAATCAGACCATTTATAGTTGTGATATAGTTTGGCCTGATATAACCTCTACAAAAATTTATGTTGGCTTTCATATGGTAATGTGTATGTTATTTACTTATAACTATTTGTATTAAGTTGGAGTTAATTAGTGTTGCTTTTCTTCGTTGCATTCTACTACCTAAAGTTGACATAACTATTCGAGAAGTACACTTTGAGAAAATTTGATTTAGTACTCTCAATGCCAAGTAATCTATCCATTTTATATATGTGGTACTTGTTGCTCATTTTACTGCTTTCGTCTCTACTTCTTTTAAGGGATTTTACAGTTATTGTAAAAAGTATAGGCACTATATTTTTGTTTTTCCTAAATTTGAAGTTAAAAACAAGAATAATAGTTAAGATAATAGAACAAAATCTCATAATAATTCTTGATCTTTGAGTAATTTTACTATTGCTACTGCCACTAAGGGTTTTACTTCTAAAAATACTTCTCTTTTTTTCTTGAAAGAAATTTAGGTTATTCTTCAACAGATACAACTTAATTATTGTACTATTGCTCCTATCTTATATGTCACTATTAGTTTAATTCTTTGGTTCTATCTATTATAATCATGTAACCTCTGAGTTATTTAGTTCTTTTTTCACTCCTCATATACCAATTGTTCATACTGCTGATAATTCTATTTTACCTATTCAACATGTAGACAATATTTCTAAATGTCATTTATCCTTATTTGATGTCTTCTATATGCAAAAAATCTCTTAATCTTATTTCTATTGGTGTATTATATGAACTTGGTACTAATGTAACCTTTTTAAGCCATGGTTGTACTACGCATGATTAACAAAAAGGTTATGGTCTTAGCACATGGCAAAAAGTTAGCCTTTTGCTTGAGCTAGTTGCCATCCATAGTTACTGTTGCTATTAGTTCTTCTAATATTTTTCACTTGCATCTTGGTTATGTTTCTTCTTCTAAATTATAATCTTTGATTTCTAGTGGATGTCTTGGATCTGATAAATATGATTAATTTGATTATATTTCATGTCAATCTTCAAAACATCATGCTTTTCCAATTAATATTAGTTGTTTCTTCTGTACCATTTGATCTCATTCATTATGATATTTGGGGTCCTGATCCTAATGTTAACATGGGTGGTTCTTGAATTTTTTTAAATCTTTATTAGTGATTATTTTCACTATAAAAAGACTTATCTGATAAAAAAGTCATTGTGAGTTACCTTCAGTTTTTAGGATTTAGGGTCAATTTCTATTCAATTTGCTAATATGATTAAAACTCAATTTTCTTACAATAAAAAATAATGCTATGGAATACCAAGACATTACACTTTGTTAATCTTTTACTAGTTATGAAACTGTTGTCCAAAGTTTCTATCTTGGTATCTTTTAACAAAATGGTTGTGTAGAACATAAACATATGCATACTCTGGAAATTGTTTGATCTCTCATTATATCATCTTCTTATCTTAAATTTCTCTTACAAATTCTTTTTATAATTAATCATATCCCTTCTGCTGATATTAATAATACTTCTCTTTATAAATGTCTCTATGTTTATTTTCCTAATTATCACAAATTTTAAGTTTTTGGCTCTGTATGTTTTATCTATATTCAATCATATAAGTTCACCAAATTAGAATATCAAGTTTGATTATATTGTTTCTTGGGATAGGAAATTGAACATAAGGTTTATTGGTGTTGAGATCCTCTTTCTCAACATCTTTGTACTATTTGTAGTGTCATTTTTTAGGAACATAAGATGTTTTCTTCTTTATCTATCTTTAAAGTCACTCCATCTCTTACCTTCTTTGTTAATCCTGCTATTACCTTATTTCTTGATGATTCTTTTGCAGGTATAGATTGCTCAACAAGTTTTGATCCATTTCTACTCACACTTGATGACCTTCCTTTTGTGGATCCTTAGCTTGATTGTTATACTATTTAGTCTTTTTTTTAATCCTCCACTTCTTTGTCATTCTTGTATAAGTCAACATAACATTACTCTTTATAATTACCATGCATCATTATTCTATAATTATATATTAATGAAATAATCATTATTAGTGATGATACATATGTTATTCTTGGGTCTTGAGGTTATTTTTATTCTATAGGGTATCATTTATCTCAAGCCAAGTGTGCTACTAATCTTATCTCTTGTGCAGGTACTATTAATTATAATATTATTAGTACTCCTATTAACGATAATGCTCATTTTTATGCTTTTCATGGCTTTCCTCTTCCTAATGTTACTTTTTATTATTAGCCTGTTGGTAGTCTTATTTATCTTACTATTATTCGTCCCAATATTACTTATTATATTCATCATATTAACTAGTTCATGATAGCGCCTCACACCACTTACTATGTGGCTTTTTGTTGTATTCTTCATTACATCAAAGGTATCCTATTTCATGGTCTTCACTACTCCAGCTCATTTTCTCTTTGATCACAAGGTTATTCAAATATTGACTGGGCTTATGACCTTACAAATAGTTGATTTACTACTTATTGTTGCTTCTTACTTGGTGATTCACATATCTCTTAGTGTAGTAAGAAGCAAACAATTATCTCTTAATCCAATATTAAAGTTGAATGTCGATTGCTTACTTATACTACTTATAACCGTCTATGGCTTTGCTAATTACTTCAAAGTATGGACATTTTGTTTTCTTTTGCTATGATAGCATGCATAAAGCACACACGTTTCATATTAATTCCCTATATATTAATTGAAAATGCTTATAATTATGGATTATAATTGTATACTTTGCATTTTGTGGAGGAGATTGGAGATTTGGATTAAGATAAGCTTAAAGATGGCAATTTAGCAAAGAAGGAGTAATATCATAAATTTAGAAAATGATTGAAGGACTATAGAAGAAAAGTTCTAAAAGAGAACATAAGGCGTTCCTACGCCTTAATCAATATGACTACTCCATAATTTAACATGATTAAATGGATGAGACCCACCATCTAAAGTCAGTGGATCCATGTTGGGCCCCAAATTTTTGTTTTCTTGATGTTATTAAGTATGAAGTAATTTGATTTATGATTTATGGCATAGTTTGATTTTATTGAAAGTATTAATGGAAAATTTGAATTATTTGTGTTTAGTAGGGAATAAATGTTTATGAAAGAGTAAAAATGTTTGAGGGCAAAATGGTCAAGGCACTTGAGTTATGATGTTTAAGGCTAAGTTAAGGAGGGTATTTTAGTCTTTGTACCTTCTTTTAGGGCTTAAGAATTAAAAGAAGAAAAGAAAAGAAAGAAGAAAAGAGGAAGAGAAAAAGAGAAGAGAAGGTCGTAGGGAGAGGAGAAGAAGAAGAGAAAAGGGGAAGCTCCAGTTTGTTGATTCCGAAGGATTTGAAGCATTCTTAAGGTAAGACTAACTCTTTTATCTTTGTTTGAGATGGTTGGAAACCTAGAATAGGTTGTATGAGTAGAAATCGATGGAGTTAGGGTTTATGGGAAAGATTT
>JANITW010000006.1:11371287-11398361 GCA_027564335.1 Erythroxylum williamsii | reverse complement strand
ATTCCAAATGAATTTAAGATTTTAAGTTTTTCAAATTCGGTGAACGCGTAGTGGAAATAAGTTCAAGTAAGATGATTTGGTACATGGGCACACTACGGAACTTTGGTAAGTAAATTTTGGGAGCGTTTTGAACATGAGAATGAATTCATGATGTCTTTAAGGGTCTAAGGGATCAAGAATGAAAAAAAAATATAACCCTTCAAAGTAATACGCACGCTCAGGTTTCACGATTTTAAGCAAGAGAGTTGGATTCCGAGGACGGGATCCAACAGTTGGGGTTCGGTCTACGGATCGGGTCCCGACACTATGACTTCTCTTGCTAATCACAATCTACACAACACTAAAGCCTCTCAAAAGCTAGAATCGTCTCTCGGTCCTGAAAAGACAACGTTGTAATTTTGATGAGCTTTGAGAACTCAATAAGGTAACCATCATCGATGATTCACTCAATTCATGCAACACATCAATTCATATCACAATTATTTCAGAATTATGCATTTCACATAAGTAACACATTTTTATTTATGCATAAACAATTTTTTTGCATTTCACTCTATCAAACATAATTAACAAGATACATATAAAATGCTCATGAGCACTTTCCAATTGTTACGTTGTTATGACTGAGTGCCTGAACTGTCCCGTATCCATTTTTGAATACCGGGCTCATTATACGTTGAGCTTGAGGCTCTGAAACACTTTTGAGCTTGAGGCTCAAATTCACTCGTTGAGCTTTAAGCTTTGATCGTTGGCTACTTTAGTCACAACTTTCATTATCTGATTATGCATTCATGAATAGAATGCATATAACACAATCAAGCACTTGATAAAACGCATAAGTCTCACATTCCTATTCATTCCTTATTCAAAACATAATTATAAGCAAACAATAATTGAGAGAAACCGTCTAGGTTACTCACTGGTTGCTCCCAAAACTATTACCTGGAAGTTCTGGCAACATCTGTGGGTTGACGTTTCAATTGCTCCTCTATAACAAATAACACACACACATATCACAATTTGCATAATCATAGGTGTATTAAAAAAATGCACATGTATGAAATGAATTATGTACAATGCACGTTCGTGATAATCCTGGATATCACTTCATAAATTCTTTAAAAAACTATCCCCATACTACAACTCATCTAAGTATAACTTATATTTAGGTTTATGGTTCACAAAACCCATTGAACTCGTAATTAATTTCTCATTGAATCACTTCAGTTTTTTTCCAAGACACCCCTTTTGGGTCTACTGTTCATGTACAATCAAAAGGAGAAAATGAAGTAATTTGGTCAAACTATCTTCTATAAAAGTATTCATCTATGTCTTATCTTTCCAATGACATCAAAATCATTCAATTTGGTTTAGTAATGTGAATGTTATATTCCAAATATTTCTGAATTGCTTTTATTCTGAGACAGTACCCTATATTAAACTTCCATCCAAAAATTGAAATTATTAGAGTCTGATTCAAAATCTCATTTCTTCATAAAATTTGTATCCCTATATTTCTAGTTTACTCCAAATCAAAAATCATCTCATTTGGAACTCTACAGATCAAGATATCATTAAAATACTGAAGTATATTCAGTAGAATAACATCAGTTCATACTATTTACAGGTACACTCACTATACCCGTTCTACTTTTTCACTCAATCTTTCTCAATTAGATTTAGAGGGCTATGATTTCCAGTAGAGATGTAGTGCAATGTCTTACGAGTCCAATGGTTTAAGCATCAAGTCATTTGGATGTCTAAAGAGGAAGTTATGACCAAAAGAAACAACTATGTTTATGACCTCAATCGTCTTACTTTGTACAGTAACTTCGTCTTAGAATGTATAGTAACTTCATCTTAGTTTCCATCGTCTTAGTTTCCATCTTCTTAGTTTCCCATCGTCTTAGTTTCTTGCATCTTACTTTCTTGCTTCTTACTTTTCCTGTATCTTACTTTCTTGCGTCTTACTTTTTGCATCTTACTTTTTGCGTCTTACTTCTTGCATCTTACTTTTCGCGTCTTACTTTTCGCGTCTTACTTCCTGCGTCTTACTTTTTGCGTCTTACTTTTGCATCTCCACATATATCAATCATAACTTTCGACTCAGATATCTAAAAATTCCATACTATATACCGTTGGAAAGATAAAAGAAAGATCTAAAATTCTTAAGAAGGCAACTTTGCCAAATCTATCTAGATTAATCTAGATTTTCTCCCGAAGTCAGAACACGAAATTTATATTCAACTCCCAATGTACTGGATCCAGTTCTCACTTCATGACAATTTTTGAGACTCTTAGAGATAGAATTGAAATTTGATGCCTTCATACAAAATATAGCCATATATCTCTAGGTTATTCCAAACTAAAAATCATCTCGTTTGGACAATTAGAGAAAATGTTATGGCTAAGAGACTGAAGCATATTCAGTGAACATTTTCCAGATTTCAAACTTTCAATATTTTATATCCAACTCATCTTCTACCTAAATTATCTCTTCCATTACATTTCGTCATCATTATCTACCCAATTAACTCAATATATCCATCACAACAAAATCATGGTCTGTAATTGATCCTTAACCCCAGAATAGGGTATCAAACATGTACCCATTCATCTTAATTTTTTGCACTCACCCTCACTCTATAATGCAACATCTAACTTTCAAAACATCTCTATAACACATTATTCATTATTAATGATCATTCACAATGATACAACATGACATTTACAAAGATATTTCATCATCCACCACATACACAACCCCACACAAAATCAAGTCCTCAATCCTACATTTCTTACGATTTGAGTTTCATTTTAACAATACCTATAACATTTAAAGCATAACTTACATGGTTTCACTTCAAATTCTTCATAAACAACGCTAGCTCTAACTCCAAGCATCACTTGTTCATCAACTTGAAGGAGGTAAAGATAGGTTTTTCTTAGGGTAGAAGACACAAATAATAAAGTGGCTTGGTGCAGGAAGGAAAAACAGAGAAATCTCTTAGAAGTGTTTGATGAAAAACACTGTGTATGGAAAGAAAACTTGAAGAAGATGACGATGAAGAATAAACTTAGACATATTACTTAACCTATCAACTCTCAGAGAAAAGTAGCCTACTTCTAGCATAAATACACAGTCTAAGAGATATTCGTCACTTCCCTTACATCAAGCTCTAACTTAGTTTCTTTTGAAGCTAACTCCCTTAACTTTCATCTTTACAATTCAACCATCTCCAAATCTTCTTTTGATTTCTTTTTCCTATTTTCCATAATTTTCAAAAATTTGTTCCTAAATCCACTAAAATTTCCAAAATTCTCCAAAATTCCCACATCAACAATTACACTCTCCAAATCAATTTTTCAACACATATAACCACAATTCTCCATATAAATAAATTTAAAATTCTCAAAACTCCTAGAAATCACAACTCAATCTAATTATACCCGGAATTATTCATGAACGCATGTACAATTATGTTCATGTGCAAAATTTTCACTATTCTCATGTATGTGTATGACACATTATGCATGAGCATGCAAATACATCTCTAAGCTCTAATTAATCACTCACATTTACCATTCTAACCTTCCCACAAGTAATGAGATGTTACATCAAAGAATTGCATTATGGAATGCTATTAGACGATTAAAGGCAGTGATAAATTCTCCATGGTTAATGTTTAGTGATTTAAACACAACTCTATATAGATCTGAAGTAGAGGTTAATTGTAATTTACACAATTACTCTTCAGATATGTATGACTGTATACAAGAGGTGGAACTTGCAGATTTGAAACCCGAAGACCATAAATTCACCTGGTCTAACAAACAAAGATCTAGTTGGCATATCAGGAAAAAGTTGGATAGGGCATTGGTAAATGTGGAATGGCTTAATTCCTTTTCAGGAAGTATAGCTAAATATTTAAACCCAGATATTTTAGACCATACTCTCATAAGGATAGACAATTTGTTCAATTCAGCTAGAATTTTTCATCATTTCAAATTTAACAATTTCTTGGAAACTATGGAAGGCTTTCATGAAGCTATATTAAAGGGGATGGAGTATGACTATTTTGGAACTAAACAGTTCATTTGTCTTTAAAAGCTCAAGTCTATCAAACATGAACTGAAACTCTTAAATTCTAAAAGGGGAAAAATCTCTCAAAGGAAATTGATAAGGCTAGAGATAAATTATCAACTATCTATATTTCATTGGCAGAAAACCATACAGATGTTTTGCTAGCTTCGGTTGAAAAGGAAGCTCTAAAGGAATATTTGTAAAGAGTGGATAACCAAAGCTCGCTTTGGAAGCAAAGATCTAGAGTTAACTGGCTAAAGGATCGGGAAAAATGTAATAAATTCTTCTTTAACTCGGCGCAAGCTAGGAGAAATGTAAACATAATCAGCTCTATCACAAATAAAGATGGAGAGGTAATGGCTGGATAAGAAGGATTAGCTAAAGAAACAATCTCCTTTTATAAGAAACTTCTAGGCACAACAGATTTCTCTCTAGACATAGGAGAGGACCTTAGAAAGTTTGTCACAGCAAGAATTCCAGATCATATGGTTTTCCTATTAATTAGGCCTATAACAGACCAAGAAATAGAGAGGGTAGTTTTTGACATCAATGGCTCTAAAGGACCAAGCCTTGACGAGCTGAATGGTTTCTTCATTCAAAAAACATGGAGTACAGTGTGTGTGTGTGTGGAAGGGATTAGTTAAGCTGGCAATTCATGAGTTTTTCCAAAAAGGGGTATTGCTAAGGGAGATTAACAAGTCTTTTCTCTATCTAATCCCTAAAAACTCAAATCCATCCTATTGGAATGAATTTAGACCTATGTTCTATGTAGATGCTGAAAAAGAATAAGTATGAAAAATTGCAATGATTGAAGAGATGAATTGCATCAAGAAGAATGACAATTAGGAGTCAGTTCATCTTCCATAAGCCAAGAATACAATTGGTCTCAAGTGGGTGTACAAAACAAAGTATAATGCTAATAAAAGTGTACAGAAACACAAGGCACGGGCAGTGGCTAAAGGCTATGCTCAATAACAAGGTATTGATTTTGATGAAACATTTTCTCTCGTGCTCACTTTGAAACAGTGAGAACCTTTCTAGCTTTAGCTGCTCAACTTAAGTGGCCTATATTTCAATTTGATATTAAATCAACCTTTTTGAATGGTGAATTGAAAGAGGAAGTATTTGTTTCTCAATTAGAAGGCTTTGTCATTAATGATAAGGAAAGCAAAGTATTTAGGTTAAAAAAAAAAGACTTTATATGATCTTAAACAAGCCCCACCAGTATGGTATCATAAAATTGGCTCCTATTTTCATGAAAATGTTTTTAAAAGGAGTGATAATGAGCCTACCCTTTATTTGAAACAACATGGTGATAGTGATTTTAGTGGTCTGCCTTATGTTGATAATATGATATATGGGGTCTTGTGAATCAATTCTTGTTGATTTTAAGTCCAATATGATGTAAAATTTTGAGATGTCAAACTTAATATTAGTGTATTATTTTCTTGGTTTGGAAGTTAAACAAGGTATGGATAGTATTTTTATTTTCCAACAGAAGTGTGCAATGGATCTCCTTAAAAGGTTCAATATGCTGGGCTACAAAATAGGAAGCATGGTGGGTGGCTTGAATTACTTATCTCATATAAGACCTGATATAGCACATTCTGCGAGTATAGTTTCAAGGTTTATGTATAACCCCAGTAAGCATCATTTTAGAGCTGTAAAGAGGATCATACGTTATGTTACATACACTATTGATTTTAGGATTTGGTACTCTAAAGTATCAAATTTCAAATTATTTGGTTTTTTTGAAGTGATTGGGTAGGTTGTATTAACGATAGAAAAAGCACTTCGGGATATGTTTTTTCTCTCTCTTGATTTACGTGTTGTTTCATAGAGCTTAAAGAAGCAAGATATAGTGGCCTTATCTTCACCTAAGGCTGATATGTAATAGTAACTTCAACATCCTGTCAAGTTATTTGGCTTAGAAGACTGTTAGTAGATCTTTTGTAACTATAAAAGGGTCCAACAGAAATCTTTTGTGACAATAAGGCATTCATTGCTATGACAAAAATTGTAGCTTCTTATAGTAGAATGAAGTACATTGATATTCGAAATCATTTCATTCATGATTTAGTTGCAAAGGAAGAAATTACTTTGAAATACTGCAATACAGATCGGTAAGTTGCAGATATTCTGACTAAGCCACTTTCTGTCAGCAAGATTGAAGATTTCATATTGCAAATGAGAGTGTGCAACTTTAAAGCAAGAGGGAATGTTGAGTAATACTTCAAAGCACATGGAAATTATTCCTTTTACTTTAGGAATAATTGTTTCATTTTTAAGATATTGTTGGTTTGTTAAATAAGCCACAACGTGGGCCATATTCACACTATCTATTTTTCTGTTGCAATATTTTAACTATTTTTGTTTTTTTTTTAGTTTGTAGTATATGTCTATTTATACATGGGCCTTTTTCACATTATGTGAATAAGAAAGCTTGCAACCACTTTTGTTTTGTTCTTCATTATTTAATTGTCATTCAAATAAAGTTTTCCCTTTCACCAACACAATCAAGATGTTGGTGGGGGTTCTAGGTTAAGTAGATTAAGATTAACTTCAATATCTCTCCACTTATAGACCTATCTTTAAAGAGCAACTTCCTATATATTTCTTCATTAAGTTTTTCTTTTTTCAACACTTATTATCCAATTTTAATCCTTTGAACTTTTTTTTGCAAGAGTTAATGAGGAACGTAATCAAATATAATCATTCCCCAACCTTTGAGCCTTTTATTTTCTCTTTCTGTTTATCATTTTTATTTACTTAGATAAAGTGATCCTAAAAGAGATACCTTTGTGGCCATGAAGGTTATGATTTTCCAATCCCAATGGCTCTTTCTCTTGCATAGAAATGTAGTGTACATTGATTCCTATGATAAATCAGTGGCATGATTCATACAGAAAGGAACAATTCCAATGAAGCTATCCTTAAGTAAATTAGACCTTTCTTTATTCGGTTCTTTTAATTCTTTTGCTTATTTCTTTCTTTCTTGAGTGAGTTTTGACTGCTTTACTGATATAGCTAGTAGTTATACGAATGTCATTAACACCAAACTTGCATATTTGTAAGAATCTCTACTCACAAGCTGGATCACTTTTCATTAGAGTAGTCCTGACTCTTCTAATTTCCTTATATATTTACCATTTTTAGGCTCTTTATATCTAGGTCTAGGTTCTATTCAAAACTCATGCAATCACCCATTTTGTTGACTGGAAATAGTAACATTCAATTCCTAGAAAAGAAAAATAGAAGATTGAGATTCTTTAGTTTCATCAACGGAAGTGATTTAAAGAAATGTGGATAAGTATTAGGCTGCCAATAATAGTAGTCATGTTAGAGAAAATGAAGCAATAAAATTAGTGATTTTCCTATTTAATAGAAACAGATAATTAAACATCACTATATTCCAAAAAAGGACTACATGTAGGGAGAGATATAGGAACAGAAAGCATGAGGATCCTTGTAAGACTTTTAGTCATTTTGGACTTTTGTTGGCGACAATAACCCTTATAAGACCCACTTAGAAGGCTACATCTTTCTTTTGGCTTTTGTTATTCTTGATTGAGATGAGAAGACGAGTGGAGGTTTAGAAGTGCCTATAATTAGGTATTCCTTCTTTTTTCCTGTCTTCCTCCTATTCCTTCTAGGTTCTTACTCTCCACCTGAGAAACATTATGATAAAAAGATATTGTCCTAATCACAAGATGGGAAATATTTACAGGACATGGTAGATTAGTACTAACGAAAAATATAACATTTGGTCTTAGTTTCTAAACATCATAGGCCACCAAGCCAATGGAAAAATGGATGGTTAGAATGACGAAAGTACAAAAGTTTGTGGGTGTTTAGTTTGTTGGTTGTAACACTTGGTCTCTAATGGAAAAACATGTTTGTATATGTTAAGCAGTCAAGTAAGGAAAATTACATTGCACAAATCAAAATATGTAAGAGAAGGTATGGGCTAAATGAACCCAGTTTGGAGTAAAAATGGATCTGTGTTGTTATGAAGGCAATTTGTTCATGAAGCTATCAAGGAAATGAAGGACACATTAATAAAGTTCTTTGTCTTATAAAATTTTATTCATATCATATCGTATGTAAACGAGGATAAGTCTTGAAATAACTGATAAGGTTATTCTTTTGTGACGAAAAAGTCTCGTAAATGTATCGGATCATATGCAAAGATTAGAAAGGAAAGCAATGTTAGTGAGCAAAAAAATACAACCAAAGTTCAACAATTAACAAGTACAACTGAAACTATAAAGAAATAAATATCAGAAATCAAATACGGAAAGAGAAGACCAACTCGTATGTGTGTGGGTGTGAGTGGTTTTTGTTTTGGTGTGTGTAGTCAAAAACAAACATTGGTATGTTATGGTATAGCATGGTATGATGAGGGCAACTACTTTCACTCACTGCCACTAAATTTGGAAGAGTAGCAGAGACTGGATTTGTTTGTCTTGTCGGGTTATATGTCCTTTATCGTCTCTTTTAGGGTTGAATTGATAGAGGAGGATAGGCTTAAGCAGGCTTGTAAACTAATACAACTCCATCTCCAATCAGGGACGTTTGTTCAAGGCATAGAATAGAAGCACGGCAGGCTCTTTCTATGTCCTTTTCTTTACTCTTTTTTTTTTTACTATATTAAAAAAAAAGTCGCTGTCATCTGCAAGCAGCAGGACAGATTGCCGGCGGCACTCTCACTTCCCATCATTAACTGCCATTTTCTTGCGTTTAATTGCCTCATCTACCCTTCTCACTCACCAAGTGCACCCCCTCCTTTATTCTTATCGAACCAATCCAATAGAACGGACAAGTAAAAGGAAAAAGGAACAGAAATAGATATTTAGGAATTTCGTGGAGTGGACATTACCATCCAGCAAGTATTATGAATCTTTTGTTCTCTATTTCGATATAAGAAAAAATGCAAAACAAAAAAAAATCTAACATATCATCAATCGACCAACTTCCTTTTCTTAAACAAGAACAAAGAACAAACCCATTTGAGCGAGACAGTTGAAATGTCATTTCCATTTCAAACATTGACAATTGTAATTTAAGACACATTTACAGGAATAACTAAACCTAGTAATGGTAGTACTACTTAAATGTAAATGCGGACTGAGCGGGGTAAGTAAGGTTAAAAAGTTAATCAAAAGCCTCCAGAAGAGTCAGAACACATTAATAAAGCTGTAATAAATGCTTATCTAAAGCATTAATAAACAGTAATATTTTTTTTTTCGATGTATCTACTACAGTACAATGGGTGAAAAGAGAGGGTGGTGACTGGTGAATGTTTCTGTTTGTTAAAAGCAGAGAAGAGGAACAAAGAGAGAGTTGAAAATGGCCTTTCACCGAATTCTCCTAAAAGCCCAATGCCTGCAGGGACTGCCTCTCCTAGACCAACGAATTACTCTTTTTAGACCTTTTTAAAGACAAACCTTCGCTTCTTCCCCCACTTGCTCTCCTCTGCTTTTCCTTTATTACTCACTTCTACTGCTCCTACTCTCTCTAAGATCCCCAAGAACCAGACAGCTGTTTTTCTCTAGGTTAAGGTATGTGGTTGCTGGCCTCAACTGGGTTGCACTGTTCTTCTGTAATGGGGGTTGACATGTTCTTCTTGTGGAATGACCAAGCTGTCCTTGGACATCATGAGGTACCCTTTCCCTGTTCCTCCCCAAATCGAATGTCCTTTTGGTGCATTCATCGATAGCAGTACAACAACAAATGTAGGTGTGAGCAAAAGGCAGACAGGATGAAGCCAGGCAAAACATTTATACACAGTTCATCTCTTACTCTCTCTCAAAGCAAAACCAAAACAAAAAGAAAAAAAAAACAAAATGGTAGAAGAAGAAGAAGTGACCAACAACACCCTTTTTGGTTTCTGTTATTAGAGACGGGTTTTATTTTTTTTGGGTTTTGATGGAAGATGAGGAGGAGCACACGACTCGTTGTCGTCGATCATGTCATGGGTACTCCTTTTTTTTTCTACGGCTCATCGAATGCAGAGCGGAGAAACGTTTAATGGAGCTTTTTTTTTAATGGATTTTTCTACACGTATGTAGGCCAAAGACGTTGTACCCATTTTTCATTTTTCTAGTTAGCTTTCGAGGTCATAAACCGGCGATTAGTGTACGTTTCTCTGAATCTTCCATGCTTCATATAATGATATTCCTATTCCACGTCTCAAAATACTAACAATGTGACCCTTGCTTTTCATTATTTGCTTTGTTTGTACTTACTGCTGGGTTGGTTGCTCATTGTTGTTGAATATTCAGCTTCCATAGAGTCAGTATTGGTTGAGTACTTCTTTTGTTTGTTTTCTGTTCCGGGTTTGTGGTTGAAGCAAGAAGTTTTAACTCCTGCGGCGTTTTAGCTTGTCTGATTGTTAGTGGGAGCTTGGGCCATGGGTATTGAACGGTTTTCTTTGTGTGTGGTCCAAACTTTTTCCAAAGGAATGGCCATTTGATATTCGGTTGAGGTCTGGCTTAGGAGATGGATGATTTTTTGTGGTTATGTTGTCGGTGGAAGATTGATAGGAATGTCTTTAATTTCTGGGCACTATGTTTAACAATTTGGTAAATGGTGATTTTTGTAATTGCATTCTGATATTAGTTTTGAATCTGAGCATACATCAAGCCTTCTAAACTGAAATAGTGGAATGGTCCAAGAGCATTTGCTCCAAATACACTTTTCTTTGCTTATTATCATACTCTGGCAGACCCCTATAGGAAAAGCCTTTTTTTAACATGCTCCAATGTCAAGCATGTGCTTTTCTGAAATTGTAAAGTAATCAGGATCACTGAGCTATTCCTTACTGGGTTGCGTTGGGATTACTTACATGATGTACAATCAACACCTCAATTTGTGTCCCATGCGTTTTTGCTGCAAACTTTCCCATTTACGACCACGCGAGGCTTGTTGTCCTGGATCTGAGCACTCTGGATGTCTGGATAATTAGGATTTTAGTACATTTTCATTCTATATACAACTTGTGCTATTTTTCTGTTTTTTATATTAGTTGAAAGAATGCCAAAGAGTTTTCTTTCTTTACTGCATAATACTGTGCACCTTTGATTGTTATTTTATGGCTGTATTCTGTAAAGCTTGGATTATAGCTAGTGGTGAAAGATGGCTTGACAGTTTTGGATCTCTTTCACATTTAGCTTCATTCGGTTTGTGTTAAGGGGTAACATATAAGGACTTACACAGCTTACTTTACTTGGGTTTTATGTTAGGAAAATGTTTCAGATAAAGGACTCCAAGTTATTTGGCATTAGGTTTAAGTCGGTTTGAAAATTGCCTGTACATTGTCTAACCACGCAGATTTGGTTGTGCTGATTCTACATTCAGTTAATTGCCACACAGTGTAATACAGGACAAGCTTGTTGATAATTTCTAAAACCTCTTGAGATTGCATTGACACAGTAAGAATAATGTGTTTGCATTGCTAATAGATAATACGAAAGACAAGTGTATACAGAACTATTTTTCACCTTGTCCTACTGGAAATGACCAACATACAACTATAGTCAGCTAGTTTCTCAATTGCAAAATAAGAAGTATGGATGAGATACAAATAGTTCTTCCACATTGACCATGAAATTGCTAAATGGTTTAGCCGTGTGCTTCTTAAAGCTGTCAACTCTTAAGTAGCACCTAGCTCATAGATATTTGGTGTCTCTAAATTGTTAATCTAATAGCCATTGCTGACTTGCTTCTACTTGCCACTTGCTAGAACTGCTAGGTAGCAAGGTACTTATGGATTTACTTGTTATTAATGGAGGTGAGGCCGCCCTATGATTTATGAGGAAGCATAATGTCCGGCTTCTGATTGTTAAATCTATGGAAATGAGTGGTTAACTAGCAAAGCTTCACGTTCTGTTTGTGCCTTCATACTGACTACTAATGCTCCCATCAAGTAAATAACAAAACAGGGTCGTCGCTTAATTGTTTTTGTGTGTATGTCTTGTCTGTTACATGCAACCCAAATTTCCATCCGGCAACTGATCGGTACAAACTTTTGCTCAGGGTTATTTGTTCTGGAATTCATCAATCTACATTCATATTTCACTCAGAAATTGTTATTTGTATTTGATCCTGCACACTTTGCTGTTGCTTCTGACAAAAGATTATGCCTTTTCCCGCACTTTTATCATTTGCTTAAGACAAATTTAATTGAATGAGATGTCGAGAATTTTGCTATGGGATCTTGAAGATGCAATTTGTTGTATATTCTAATTAAATAAGCAGGCAGGTCAGTTTTAGCCCAGCGGTTGATATTTACCATGATACTTCCTGTTTTTAATGGGGAAAAAAAAAGGTTGTGTAGGACATGCACGTCCAATAAGAAAGAGGGCAGGAACTGAACTGAAGACATGTTGCATCTGTGAGTTTTGTATTACACTGGGGATCTTCTTCTTTTGTGTTGGAATTGCAGCAATGACTTTTTGGAACCAACTAGGACACGTTGCAGACGGGTCCTGTTTCAGCCTGGTGAAAACCAAAATGCCCGTGGACCCCATACGATACGAACTGGACAACGCCTTGCCGTCCTTTCACGCTGTCTCTTGTTTGTTCCTGCAAGCTTGCAGTAGATTCACATTCTTTTTGACTGTTTTAGATTCACATTCGGCCTGCAATTCTTATCCAGACAGTTTTCCAATCTAATTTCACTTAGTTAACTAGTATTTGAACTGTCGATTTACTGTGACGGCTGACCAGTCTCTGTTCTAATACAGCAACTAGTATGCGTACAGCCGTATACATGGAAGAAGGCAGAATCGCAGAAGTAGTCATCTTATCTGCTAAGCCTCTCTTATGTTGAGAAACGGGAAAGGTATTATGAATTTTACAATCAGATGGTAAATCCAATTGTTATGCAACCGCTCCAGCCCACTTGATAATTTGGATTGGTCTAAACAATAACAGAGCCAGCTTTGGGAAGACCAGTACTGTGTTGCGATGCCTATCAACCATCTGCTTCCTCATATTTTGAGCATGTTGAGGTGAAACTGTAACACCTTGAATCACGTAAGAGAACAGGCTAATTTTAAGAATAAAAGCTATAAGAGAACTTTTAACAAACAAGTGGTAGGCATGAAATTGAGCTGGAAAAACTTCTCTGTATTTATCCACAAACTATCCTTTTACACACAGGAGAACATTACAAACTAAGAGACAACAACGTACCCACTGATCAAAACTAACAACCCACTAACACAAGTTATTCTCCTAAAAATCTACTACCACAACTCAAACAACGATCATGTCTTTTGACTTGAAACAAATCCTATTTGACCACATCTTATAGCAGAAGATGTAACATTAGATTATAATTTCTATATCAATATCTAACAACCTCCCTTAATGTAGAAATCACCAACACATAACAAATCTCTCAAATACATGAATTTCTTTAATGGTAATAGTTTGGTAAATAAATCTACAACTTGACTATTGGTATTACAATACTCCATCTTAATTTCTCATTTTGCAACGAGCTCTCTTTTGGAGCAATAACTGGTCTCTATATGTCTTATTCTGCTGCGATAAACTAGATTTTTCGTCATTGCAATAGTTGATTGATTATCACAATAGATAGTAGTTGCCTCTACTTAAGCTTGCTTTATGTCTACCAAGATCCTTCGCAATCAAACAGCTTGACAAGCTATTGTTGTAACATCTATATATGTTGGATAAGGGTCCCTCTCACTTGGAGGGACACCAAGTTTTCAATAAATGCAACACCGAAATATTAAAAAATGAAAGAAGACAGCTATAAGGCAATTGTCTCATGCGCTAAAGTGCCTATATAAGGCACTCCCTGCTTAATTCAACAACAACAAAAACACAGAACAAAACCAGAGCAAAACAATGCTCTGAAGTTAGGAAAGATTTTCTTAAAAAGTTGGCGAGTGACAAAATAGTAAGGTTAATATTTTTAGGATAAGAAACACCTTGTGAGCCATTATTTTAGTTTTATCTCTGCATACTTACTATTTGTAATAATAGAAGAATTATTCTGAGTTTTGTTCGTGGACGAAATCCAAAATTAAGAGTAAACCATATTAATATTTTGTATCTACTTTGTTCATTTTATTTTTCTTTTTCAAAAAATACACCTGTTGCGCCCAATAATATATTCAACCTTTAAAGATGATAGTCGGTAGATGGTTATTTCTTTTAACTCCATGAAATAACACTTGTACCTATAGTGAACAGATAGTCTGTAATACTCTTTTGATCTTTAATGCAGCCCCCTAAATCATTGTTGAGAAACCATGTTACCTAAAATTGATTGTGCATTTATACCATATTTCCCAAGACTTTGTTCCTTTCAAATATCTCAAGATTCATTTTTGTATCACAAGTGATTTTTGCTAGGATTTTGCATAAACCTCGATAAGAGATATATTGCTTGTGTAATATATGGTCTGTTGTTAATAAGATACAATAAACATCTTATCAAGCTCTTATATAATTAAGCTTCAATTTTTTCACGCACACAATCGAAGAAAAATTTTGATTGGTATACATAGGAATACTCGCAATGTTGCAATCCTTCAAATTGAATCTTTTGATAAGATAATGAACATAATTTTCTTGATAAATAAAAATTCTTGCATCACATTGCTTGACTTTTAGCCTCACGAAGTAATTCTTCAAGCCCAAATCAATCACTCATCTAACATCATCTTTTTAAACTCATCCGATAACACGTCATTGTTATTGGTACTAATAAATTAACATAGAGGCAAACGATAAGATTTTCAACTGTACCTCTAGTTTTCACATACTAAGTTGACTCACTTAGACTTTTTTGAAAACCATTTCTACACAAGTGTCTATATATTCTTCCATACTAGGCCCGAGGAGCTTGTTTTAGTCCATATAATGCTTTTACCAGACGATAGACTTTATCTTTATTGCTTACAATATCATATGCTCTTAATTATTAAACATACACTTCTTCCTCTAAAGTTTCACGTAGGAATGTTGACTTTACATCAAACGGATAAAACTTCCAACTAAAATTAGTGGAAATAGTTAGAATGGTGCATATTGTATCAAACCTTGTTATTGGAGAAAAAGATTCTTCAAAGTATATGCCTTCTTACCACATGTACCTAAGTGAAACTAGTCTTGCTTTTTAATTTTGGATAGTTCCATCAATATTGAACTTAATTTTATAGATCCACTTTATCCCAACAACTTCCTTCCCATTTGGAAGATTAAGTAGCTCCCACGTCTTGTTTCTTTCTAAGGCTTTCATTTCTTCATCGATTATTGCATGTCGTTCCTTAGACTTTATTGCTTCTTCAAAGTAGACTGGTTCTTCAATTTGAGCAAGCTGACATTGTGCTCTACTTTCATAAATTTCTTACAAGGATCTTCATTTTCTTAGTGGTGAATCTAATGAGGAAGAGCCCAGTGAGGAAGACATTAGATTGCGCCTTTCTGTTAATGTAGACGATTCAGGGCTGCTGAGTGTAGAAAGATTAGAATCTCCATTTTGATCTTCTTCTCTTGTGAGAGCATCAAGGGATTCACTATCTTCAAGTATTATTCCTGAAATTGACCGCATATTCTTTCAGCCTCAACTATTTTTCTTGTAAAAAACAACATCACAACTTATTAGCAATTTTTTGATAAGAGGATTGTAAAAACAATATCATTTTGTTTCATTACTATAACCCATGAAAATATGATTGATGCTATTATCATTGAATTTCTCTCTTTTTTGATATGGAATGTGCAAAAATGCAATGCAACCAAAAACTCTTAAATGGGCTACTTTAGGCTTCTAACCATACCAAGCTTCGAATGGTGTTTGTTGATTCAAAATTGTTGTAGGAAATCGATTAAGAATGTAGGCTAATGTATAATTGCTTCTACCCAAATATTGATTAGAAGATTTTTGGCTTTTACTTTGTCTCATCTCTATAAGGCTACAATTATTCCTTTCTACAACTTCGTTTTGTTGTGGAATGTAGTTAGTTGTCAGTTGTTTTTGAATCACACATTCTTCACAAAAATTGTGAACTTCCTGAGAGAAAAACGCTCCCCTACAATCTGTTCTCAAGGTCTTTATTAGTTGTTCACTTTAGCCCTATTTGACAATCAACGGATTGCATTAACTGTTAGTTAATTATATCAACGGTTAACTAATAGTGGATTCTATTAGCTGATTTGATCTTCGGATAATATCAGTAGTTTATTAAAGATGTTTGGTAAAATTAACTATTTAGTATTAAATGTTTATGTGTAAAATAACTTATGAGAGCACGACTTAAAAAAAAGATTTATAAGGAAATAAGTATTATAACTTAATATTTTTTTAAAATATTCTTATAAGAATTTAAATTTTAGATATTTAATTTTACAAAAATTAAGTTTATAAATCTATTAAAGTATATAATGATAATAATAATAATAATAATAATAATAATAATAATAAATGTTTCTTTTTTTTCCTTTCTCAATCTTAAATTAATGATAGATACTGCCTAAGATCAATAATTATTGCAAAAGAAAAAAAGAATGATGTTATTAATAATTACATGAAATTTGTATGCAACTTATGGGAATTTAACAGTGAATAATTACGAGGACAGTAAAACATTTTCCTTGTAGCTATTCTTTTCCCATTACGAGGATTTACAAAAGTTGCATAAAGATTTAAGGCTTTTTGTTTCCTTGATTTGATGTGAACAGAACAAGAAAATTGGTAATGAAATTTAAGAAATTGGTAATGAAATTTACTCCCAAACAATACTCTATTTTTCTTCCTATCTTTTTAAAAAGGCTATTGTTCTCCGTGGCAAAACATAAGAACAATGGCTTTAACTTAAAGGATACAATTGGTTTTTGAACATTAAATTTTGAGTTCCAGACTCAAAATGCTACTACATATGAGCTTTTACAAGATCAGTTGATTGGGTTCAATTAGCCAACCCAATCAATTGATTACCAAACATATCCATTAGCTGTTTGACCGCTAAAATATTTCAGTCAGCTAAAAAATAGCTGATAAACTATTTACCAAACATGGCCTTTGTTTCTCAATGTATGTTTTAAACTTCTTGAAGATATAAAAAGCTTAAGTTTTTTCCTTGGGAAAATAAATCTATGTTATTCAACTAAAATAATTATAACTAAAAAATATATGTTTTTGTTAAGGAAAAGTGTCCTTATAGGCCCACAAATGTTTGCATGAATCAACTTTATTGGTTTTGAAGATCTTCTTGCTTGTCTTTTTGGAAAAAAATCATGATGTTGCTTCCCAATTACACAACTTCTTTTTCTTTAAGCCTGCAAAACCTTTTTATCATATCTCTTATAATAGAAGCATTGCTTTTGTCTACCATTTTCACCTTCTTGATACTTATAAACTGCTGGTTATTCCTGTTGGATCGACCACCGCTTTAGCCTCCTCTTCTTCCTTATGTGGACTGTCCACAACATTACTTGTTGAAGTTAATTTTATTTCTTGATTCACTGGCTTCTTTTCCATTTTATGAAATATGCATCTTATTGTAGAAAAACATTCTCAGCATAATCATTATCATATCTCTTCATTATATCTTTATGAGAACAAAGACACTCATGTAATTCATCAACAACTAGTAGTTGCAGATCTTTTCACTCTCAATTGTAGCCATAATAAGATCATACTTCTTTGGTAAACTTTTAAGAATTCTCTCAACCACCTTCCGCTTACTCAAAATCTCACTATATTTTCTGATTTGATTAATAAAATCAATTTTGATGGAAACATATTTAGACAAGCTATCTCCATCTTTCAGAAATAAACTTTCAAATAAGAATTTGAAGCTTAACATTTACCACTTTTGCATTCCCCTGGTAGACATTCTTCAATGCATCCCAAACTTCTTTTAACTTCCTGACAGTAACAATATGAGGGAAATTTGCATCATCCACTACTTATTGCATGAAAAATAAGGCTTTGGAATCTTTTAATGCATCCTAAACTTCTTTGGACTTCATGGCAGTAGCAATATAAGAGAAAATTACATCATCCACTACTTATTGCATGAAAAATAAGGCATTGGGCATGAAAAATAAGGCTTTGGGATCTTTCTTTCAAAGTTCTCTAACATTATCAATTATTGTCCCATCTTTATTATAGCCATTCTCCACCAAATCCTATAGTTCTTAGGATGAAAATAATTTCTTCATTTTGGTACCCCATACATTGTAGTTATACTCTGAAAAATTGGAATTGAAGGCCATAAAAGGTTTACTCCAGCATGATTGTTAGCCATTTAGAATTGTAACTCAACTTTGATACCAGATGTAAGATAATAAGCTAATTATAAGAATAAAAGCTATAAGGGAACTTTTAACAAACAAGTGGTAGGCAAGAAATTGAGCAAAAAAAATCTTTGTATTCATCCATGAACCAACCTTTTATACACAAGAGAATGTAACAAACTATGAGAAAATAGGATCCCACTATAACCCAATAACAATCCACTAGTCACAACTAACAACCCACTATAGCTACCCACTAACGTAAGTTAATCTCCTAAAAATCTGCTTCCACAACTCAAAAAGCAATCATGTCTTTTGAATTAAAACAAATCCTATATAGCAAAAGATGTAACATAAGATTATAACTTCTACATTAATAACTAACAAATTATGGCCTCATAATCTTTCAAAATTTATCCACCAGTAAGAGATGTGAATCACCCGCTAAATAAAGAATGTGTAATGGTGATGCATAACTATATAGAGCTTCAAAGGGTGTAGTGGATATATAATGAAGGTGGTATTGTACTACCTTTCTACTAATAGTACCTAACTACTCTGTTAGCTTGGATAATCGTAAATATGTCTCTAAAATGATATTCAAAACTTTGATTTACCCATTAATCTATGATCATAAGTCGTGGCAAATGTAGTTGTACTCTTTGTAATTGAAACAACTCCTTCCAAAATGCACTAGTAAACATGGCTTCCCTGTCAATAATAATGACACTAGGTAGTCTATGTAATTTCCATACATTATCCATAAAGAGTTTAGCTACTTTTTTAGCTTTATAAGGATGACGAATAGGAAAAATGGCCATATTTAATAAATCAATATACTACCAATAAGATGATTAAATAACCATTTAAATTAGGAAACCTTTTCATAAAATCTAAAATAACCTCAGTTCATATTTCCTGTGGAATTTACAGAGGTTATAAAAGTCCTACAAGTTTGGTTAAATCATATTTGTTCCTTTGGCATACATCACACTTCCTTACAAATTCCCTCACATCCTTCTTCATTCTTCTCCAAAAAAAAGTGCATATTGGGCTTCTTATGTGTTGTCACCCACCCTGAATGCCATTTTTGTGCCAAGGCATAGAATAGCTCAATAAGTTTCTATCGTAACTAAATAGAATTTCCTACCACTAGTTTCCATTTCCAATATAAACATTCATGATTCCAAGTATACGCCAATGTCATGTTATGACCTTCCAGGAGCTGTTGTATTATTTTCTAAACATCTTCATCATTTCTCCATCTACATTTAATTTTGTAAAATAAATCATTGGAGACTTATGAAATAGAGCGAGTGAATAATTTAGCATTAGTCATTCATAACAACGCATCAGCTGCTGAATTATCTTGACCCCTTTTGTATCAAATTGCAAAGTCAAATTTGATAAGCTCAAGAAGCTAAGTAAGTTGAAATGAAGTAGTTACCTTATGTTCCAAAAGGTATTGTAAGTTGCAATGATCCATTTATATGATGAAATGGTGACTCGTTAAGTAATGCTACCATTGCTTAATATCCATTACCAAAGCAAGGAACTACTTTATTGGAAGCTATAGAGGAAGAAGAAAAAAAAGGGTTAATTGAAAAACTTTTATTTATATATTTCCACTTCTTATCTCCATCTCATAACAACTAATTACAAGTCTTTTTATAGGCTAAATATCAACTATTAATCAACATAAACATTCAAAATGGAATTTTAAATAACAGACTTTATAGTTGAGCATCCTTTAATAAATAACTATAACTTTCTTTAGAAGACCTAAAACTTGTGCTATTTAAGGATATGTTTTGTTGGATGTTAGGTTTTTAATAGAATTGAATGGTTTATAATGGAATGAAATATAAATGGATGTAATATTAGAAAATTATTGTTTATGAGCGATGGAAGAGTTCATAATGTAATATAGCGAAATGTTGATTGAATGAAGGGTTTATAATGTAATATAGTGTTATGTTATCTACTATATTACATTTCATCCTAAACCCTTCAAATCGGAGGTTTTTCATTTTTACTATTTAGGATAGAATGAGATGTAATATGAAACTCTCCTCTTTCATCTCATCCTATTTCATTCCATTATAAAGTCTCCCCCCCTAAAGATGAAATACATTTTATTCAATTCCATTAATAAACCTCCAACCAAACATAGCATAAAACTAGACTTAAGCTTTAAATCCATATTTAGTTCACTAATAAAACGTTCGTTTGCATTCCTAAAATGTCCTTGCATTCACCACTATTGAAGATAAAAAGTCACGTTTAATTAGTTGAAAAACCCTCAACACCCCTTGTAAACTTGACTTCTTCACAACTCTAACCATCTCTCCAAGCTACTAAAATTTATCTTTCTTGAGAGGTTTTGTAAAAACATCAATTATTAAATCAAGAGTTTTGTTGTATTCTACTTCAACCATCTTATTGGTAATGCAATCCTGAATAAAATGAAACTTTGCATCTATATGCTTACTCCAATCATGAAAAATCAATTTTTTTGCAAAAGCAATGGTCAATTTGTTGTCCACCATGATTTTAGTCACTTCCTTTTTAGCAAAATGAAGTTCAACTAGCAATATCCTTAGCCATATCGCATGACATGCATAAGTAGTTATAGCAACATACTTCAATTAAGTTGTTAAAAGTGTTACAACTGATTGTTTCTTTAAACATCGTGAAATTGCATTTTCTCTAAAGAAAATATAAACTTGATAGTATTCGTCTAGTCATCAATGTCACTGACATAATCACTACAACAATATCCTTTTAAGCGAGCCTCATTAGAAGACGTAGAAAAAAATCCATAATCAGGAGTATCTTTCAAATATTGAAGAATTCTCTTTGCCGATCGCATATGTTCTTCACTTGGATTCTCCATAAACCAACTCACTAATCCGATGGTAAATAATATATCAGGTCTAGTACATGTCAAGTACTTTAGGCTTCTCATAAGGCTTCAAAATGTGGTTGGATTGACTTTCCTTACTCCATCTTCCTTGGAGAGTTTTATCTGGCGTTCCATTTAAGTGTTTATAGGATTGCAATCTATCCTCTTATACTTTTTTTATAATCTCTCTTGCATATAACTCTCCTCTCTTACATATAACCCTTGAGAGATAAATATACTATCACTCTATTGTTTTACTTCTATCCCTAAATAATATGATATAATTCGGATAATACTCATTGCAAATTCTCGTGCCATCGCCTTCTTAAAATCATTATACTCTTGTGAATTATTTCCCATAAGAATGAGGTCATTTATATAGATGCTCACAAACAAAATATCATCTTTCTCTTTTTTAACATAAAGTTGATATTCATGAACACATCTTGAAAAACCATTCTTATGAAAATATTTGTCGAGTAGACTATATCAAGCTCCTGGTGTTTTTTTAAGGTTGTGCAATGCCTTCTTTAATTTTAACACCTTATCTTGATTACCTTCAACCATAAATCCTTTATATTGTTCCACCTATACTTCTTCTTCAAGAGAACCATTTAAAAAGGCTAAGTTCACATCCATTTGATGAACTATCCACCAATTTTAGGCCACAAGAGTGACCAATAACCATATTGCCTCTAAATGAGCAATAAGAGCAAATACTTCTTCATAATTTACACCATGCTTTTGACTATACCAGAGCAACAAGAGCAAATACTTCTTCATAATCCACACCATGCTTTTGATTATACCATTTTGCAACTAGTCTCGCCTTATACTTTTTAATTTCTTCTTTCACATTTGCTTTAGCTTATAAACTCATTTAACCCCAATTGCTTGACTACCACTTGGTAGTGTGACAAACTCCCAACAATCATTTTTCTCAATGGAATGAATTTCTTTATCCATAGCTTGCATTTATTTCTTATCTTTAACAACCTCTTCAAAACTCAAAGATTCATCATGTGAAAATAGACAAAAAAGATTCTTGTCGTCTTCTTTCTCAGCTACCAGAGATCTCCCATGCATTGAAATCTTTGAGGCCATTCATTTGAGCTTGTTGAGGAAGAAGTTAGTGTAGAAGGAGTTGAACTTTTGCCTTTAGTTTTTTTTATCCTCATTCTCATCTTCTCACAAATATAGAAGAAAACTATATGTCTCTTCTTTTTGAAAAATTCAATCCCACGATGCATTTTCCTCAAACTCCACATCTCTACTAATCACAACTTTCTTATAAATAGGGTCGAAACATTCGTTCCATTTAGAGTTCTCGACATAGCCAATAGACACGATCTTCTTTCTTCTATCATCAAGTTTTGTCCTTTCTTGTTTGGATACATAAACATAACCAATATATTCGAAAACTTTTAAGTGCCTTATACTTGACTTCCATCCAGTCCATACTTTTTGAGGCATTATTGTCTCCAAACTCCTTGTAGGTGAATAGTTAAAGAGACAAACTAGACATGCAATCTCCTCAACCCACAACTCCTTAGGCAAATTGTTACTTTTTAGCATCGTCCTTGCCATGGTAAGAATTATCCTATTCTTTCTCTCTATAACCACATTTTGTTGTGGTGCTTTTGGGATTGTCATAGGACGTCGAATATCATTTTCCTTATAAAAGACCTTGAATTCATTAAAATGAACTCTCCACCTCTATTGGTTCTTAAAGATTTAATTTTATATCCACTTTATTTTTCAATAAGAAGCTTGAATTTTTAAATGTCTAAAAAATTCACTCTTATTATTCAAAAAATAAACTCACTTCTTCCTCGTGTAATCATCAATGAAGAGCACAAAATATAAACACTTATCAAAGGCTTATAGCTTGATAAGATCACATATATTTGTATGCATAAGCTGTAGAGGCTTGGTTACTTTTAAAAGTGACACCTTTATAAAACTCTTTCCTGAATGTTTTTTAGTAGACACCTCTCACAATTAATTCAAGTGATTGATTTTAGGAACTCCTTTCAACACATTATTTGCTTCTAGCATTTTGAGCCCTTCAAAGTTGAGTTGCCCACAATTAACGATGTCGTATCATTTCATCTATTCTCTTATTTTGCTTCATAAATGCGTTCGTTTCCTACATCTTTCTCCACTTTCCTCCTATCATAATTCTTCTTGTCTCATACTTCATTTCCTTTATTATCACTTGTATAATATTTTCTGTAAGCGTTTTACTCTCAAATAATATTACATATAAAAGAAAATAACTTAATGAATTAATCAAGATTTAGAATACAATTTTATCATTCAATAGATTCTAAAATTATTATAAAAGTTTATTTAGTTGAAATAGACTCTAATTGTCTTTGACATTTATGTTCTTCATATTACTTTTTATCTAACAATTTGCCCACTAAATTTAACTTGTAAAACTTGTTTTACCATTGAAGTAAGGTAATTATAGAGTAAGCAATGGCCAGGGTTGACACAACAATGTAGCCAATTCTATTTTTCTGACAAATGCTACTGTCAGGGCTTGCAAATGATTCTATTACTCTATCCACTTAAGGATTTTTTTTTTTTTATATATATTTGATTGAACCTTTAGTGTAAATTCATTGTCATTTAGATTTATTCACACCACTTAATTCCTTTATTGAAATTCGTTGGCTATCATTTGAATTTTATAGTCTTTAAAATAAGTTTTTATTGAAATAAATTGCAACATTATGATAAAGAATTTTAGTTTGTAAATTATATATTTAAAATAAATTAAACAAAATTTTAATGTATTGTTTATTGGAAACTTATTAGCATCTTTAAAATTAAGATGAATTTGCATTTTCTTTACTAAAGGTTAAACATTTAACCTTAAAACAGTATTAGAAAATTTAACTTCAAAACTTGAATAGAATTTTTTAAAAGATGAATTTACATTTTCTTTACTAAAGTTTAAACATTTAACCTTAAAATACTATTAGCAAATTTAACTTCAAAACTTAAATAGAATTCTTTTTCCTTATATTGAGACACATTAGACTCCAACTTCCTCTAAAACCTGTAATCACATCTTTACCAGCGAACTACAGACTAAAAGAAATTAATGAACGTGTTTGACAAACAACTTATCAGTTGCTTTTTAGCTTATTGAGTAAAATTTAACTTTTTGACTATCTTAAAAAACTATTGATGCATTTGGTAAATGTCTTATTGGTTAACTTATTTAATCTTAATAAGTTGATTTCTAAAAGTTCCATAAGAAAAGTTTTTGGAGTTAGCTGTTTGCCTAATGTCAATATTGTCCTTTACTTTACTTTCTACTTTTGTTCTGTATATTTTCAAAGTTGATTTTTTATTGTACAATTATGTCATGAAGTTTGAAAGAATATAATAAAGCGATTAATTAAACTTTTAAATTTTTATTTAATTTTATAATATTAGTTGACATTTAAAAATACAATAATATTAAGTTTTTGAACATAAAGAGTCACATCAATTAATATTTTTAGTATATAACTACTATATATCATATTTATGTTATACTATAATTATAAATATTTTTAATTTATTAAATAATAAAATTCATAGATATTATATGAAAATTACTAATAAGATGTAGCTCGCTATATCATTCATATTAATAGAGAATTTAACGTTGAATTATTATTGTTATTATTATTATTATTATTATGTTTTATATTAAAGTTATAAACTTATTTTTTGTAAAATTAAATATCTAAATATAAATTCTTATAAGAATATTCAACAATATATTAAGAAATATAATATTTATGTTCTTTAAAAAAAATCATGCCCTCATAAATCATTTTACACATCAATAGCTAATATTAAATAACTAATTTTATTACATATCTTTATTAAACTGCTGATGTTATTTGCTAGTAAAATCAACTGAAAGAATTAACTCTCATCTAACCGGTGATAGAATTAATTAACAGCTAATGCAATCCACTGTTTGTCAAACAAGGCTAATATTTACTTAAAAGAGGTGAAAAAACACAAAAATACTAAACGAAGAATTTCTATAATAAACAATTTTCTTTTTTAAGAGTTCTTTAAATGATGGATTACAATAAAATCCAAGTACGTGATTTGACTAATTTGTGATGCATATGATTTTGAAAGATTAGTTATTTATCTATATGTTAAATAATTTTCTTATATTGTAAAAGAGTCATTTGTGTATATGCATGTTTATCAATTTGAATTTTATTAAAATTGTTTGACGAGTTATTATGTTTCAAATCAAATCCAAATAATTGCTTTATTATATTCACATTATTAATGAAACATGCATGAATAACTCATTCATTTTGTGATTTTTAATTTAACATCTTTGTGTGAAATTAGACGTCTTTGTTTTGCATGTTGTTATTCTATTTTAGTATGTTAGAAATCCAAACCAATGATAGAAACAAAACAACATAAACATGTTTAGAATTTAAAACTTTAAAAACTAAAAGAAAAGGATTAACTGTTTTTCGTTGTTTACAGTTCTAATAAAAGATAAAACTACTAGACTTAATGCCCAAAACTATCCCTAAAACCATAAATAGAACTAACATCTAGATATGTCAGTTTTGAAGCTAGGTTATGTTTATTGACTCAAATGGACAACTAAAATAAAGATTGTCCATCGATGTTCAAAGTACTAATGAATATTATATTTTCAATTATTATCTTTTATTTGTAGCCAAGATCAAATAAATAAAATTACATAAAACAATATGACGATGATAAAACCTAAAAGTAAAGAGATGACCTTTGGCTGGAAGCAGCTACCAATCGCGGCCAAGCGACTGACGATAGATTGGATAAGCGACATTATGTTTAAGCGATGGTTAGTAAAGGTGAGTAGCATGAAGGTTGCGCATTTTTGTCGTCATTGATTCTACTGGTGAGTGGTGGTGTCATAGGTTACCTGCCACTGTCGCTTCCTCCGATGGCATTTAAAAGCTGCTTGAATCCATCGAGTTCACTGTCGTATATGGTTGCCTCCATCGATTATCGTTTCTTTTGCTTTTATCACCGTCATTCTCCATTGTTGCTTCCGTCGAAATACACCGCCACCTACAGAGGCAATAACGAATCAGGTATAGGTTGATCTGGCCTCGAGTTAGACTCAGGGTCGGATTGTCCAAGTTCAACCCAACCTGAGGCTTTAACTCTTATACAAAACTACGACGTTTTATTGAAAATGACGTCATTTAGATATTTTTAAGTTAAAAAATTTCATGCTAGGTCAAGGCAGGCTGCTACTCATACTCCTACGTTTGATGGCTTAAAGGATGAAAAAGAGAGCATCTAAAATTGTGAGGAAGTGTGTGGGGCTACAAACTTACACTTAAAAATAAAACATTTGAATAGATTAATGAAGTGTCTGTTTGGATGGACTTTTGGAAGATTAATAAATAATTTTCTTTATCACAAAAACCTTTTTTTAAGAAAAATAAGTGTTTGATTGTAAAATAAAAAAGTACTTATTTAATATATATGACTTTTTTGACAGTTAAAATGTAACTTTTTAAAAAGCTTAAATTAGAACTTTAACTTTTCAGATAAAATTTTTAGATCAATTAATGAGCCTATTTTTTAATCCCTTTTGCCTTTATATTTTACACATAATTCTCACAATATCAACAAACTCATCTACACGTTTATTTTGGAATTTATATAATATTATTTGACTTTTTAAATATATTTTAATATTTATTTTTTATATTAGTTTTACTTATGTTATAATCTATATAAAAGATTCAATTACATATA
>JANITW010000006.1:11079560-11090208 GCA_027564335.1 Erythroxylum williamsii | reverse complement strand
TTTTTGTTCTTAGATGAAGCAGCAATTGTGGGCCTTTAAACGACGCACGTTTCCCTTTGATGATGATTGTGTTAGCCCAGGCTTGGTCAAGTTTCCCTTTGAATGTTGGTGATAGTGCAATGCCCAGTCCATAGGTGCCTTGGATAATGGAGATGTCTCCTTTAAAAATTTCAATGACTTCCTCTTCTGGCCAGTCCAATTCGCCAGCTCCAAAGCTAGAGTCGGCCTGGTTAGAAGCCACTGCGCTGTAGTTGAAAAGCTTGCTTGGGATCATGGATGCAGGAGGAGGGGGGTCCTCTTCCCTTTCCCTTATTCTCACTTTCTTAGCAGCATGTCGAGTAGACTCTGTAGAGTTGAGAGCATTCATTATTCCCTAGAATTTTGTTTGAAATTGTTGAACTTTGTAGTGCCAATGCTTTCAGATGAACAGTAGAATTTTAGAACAGTAGAATTTTAGAGAGCTTGTAGATGAACAGTAAAATTTCAGAGAGAATTCTTTCTTTCAAGCTTGGTTGTGATTTTACGACTCACTTTCCTGGAAAAAGCTCAAACTTAACAGATTACTAAATCACAAAAAGAAAAAAAAAATTGCCGAAGTTAAATCGCAACGAACAAACAAATTCTGAATAGTTTGTCTATAACCTTAAAAACAATTCTAGTTGCACATAAGTAATCAGAATCTATAGTGATTTATGTTGATCTATAGGTTCTAAGTTCATTACCACATTCATTAATTAGTACCAAAAGCTTTGTTGTGCCGAGTAATTACAATTTCAGAAACTCGATCTTCGTCCCCAATGAATGAGATATAAGGTTTGTGTTTGGCACATACCCCTTCTCCTTGACATCCATGAAAGTTTCCTACTTTACTATACTAAGTAAAAACACAAGCATGCACAGAAAAAAAGTGAGAGATACAAAGAGATTGAAACGTGACAGAACTTGTAAATAACTGGGAGGATATAGATTTTGACTGTTTCTAATCAAGGATCGTATCTATGAAGTCTTGAACTATTAACGAATCTCCTCTACCATTATGGTCTACTACAGTCACTACTTCCATTAAAAGAACTTCCAATGCTCAATCCTCCTCTAATCGTTGGTAATCTCTCTCCATCCCAAGTAATAATATCACTTCCAGATGATCCCAAACTACAAGAACTAATGAATAACTCTAAAACCAGAACCAAAACCAAAACACTCCTTCCTCTAAACATTCATTTCTTATACGTTCCTCTAAACATTCATTTCTTGTTCATGATTTAGACGACCCAGTAACTGTCTGTAAAGTTGGAGAAAGCGGTGTGCTCCAACTTGTATTTACCTTATTAAGTGACTTCATTTACATGTTTCATAAATTTCATAAAAATTCTTATTGGTAGTTATATTATGAAATGATAGTCGCTAATTTAACATGAATACAAGTACTTCAAAATAACATAAATTGAAGCCATCCAAGTAAGTAGATTAGAAACTATCCTAACTAAATTACATTGCAAGGATTAGTGGCTCTTCAAGGCTAGCATACATGAGCTAAGGAACTCCAATAGAATAATACTTTGCCTATTAAATATGTTCAAAATTTCAGTATTCCTCCACATTTAAAGAGGCTCGGTGTGTACAAATATACGTGATGAAATTTCAGTTGGACTCCTTTTCACTCATTACAAATGCTTGAATAAGACTTTGAGCTGCATGAGTCTGCTCAGGGGTTCCTGATATTACTATCACAGTTTCTGTTGCTCCCGACTTTGGCTCGGTAATTGATATTTTTGCTTCCGAGAACTGAAATATCATTTAGGAATTGTTAAAATCGCCAACAAAGGTCTGTAAATAACCATATCCTTTTGATCTGTCAAAAATACTGGTGTTGTAATAATGCAACAGGAGGTAAACCCCATGGCTTAGGCGCTACGCAAAGACATTGGTGCCGCATATAAACAGGGAAGCTTTAAACATAAAAGGCACCAAATACGAATTTAGCATTCCTGATTAACAGTTTTACGTCAGTGAACCATGTTGTCGTGTGCTTATTTTTCAGGTAAAAAACATGAACCGAACATATGAAAGCAGGTTGCTGCCCTGCCTCATTCTTTTGCCTAGATTCTATTAGCAAACACTTGGACTGTCAAAATAATGAGAATCAGAAGATTACCTGCCGAATTTGCTTCAAACATGCACCATCTTCTCCATAAATTACAGGAACAAGAGTGCGAGGAACAACAACTTCAACAGTAGTACTTGTAATAATAGCTTGATGGTTTACCCTACATACAAAATTATAATCATAACAAAGGGATACAAGGTGACACTAAAGATGAATAGTTTAAAATGATGGATGATAGTAAAATGACAACGTTGGAAAAGAAATGATATATCACATACCCTCCAAATCCTGGAATTCTTCTTTGAGTGGGTCCACCAAATTCTGGCAAAGGCATCGGGGAGCCACTTTCAATAAGACCCTGCAAGTCAGCACATGAAGATGAAGAAAGAAAGTGGTATTTGATTCAATTAGGAACTAATCTCTTCTTAAACAGTTCACCTAATATAAGTCATTCTTAAACTAAGCTCATACCTGAGGACCCCAAGGCTTTCTTTCAGGTATAGGTGGAGGCATACCAGGTCTGTGAATACTATGCATGAAAGGAGGATGATCATTAAGGGAGTAGAATCCAGCACGTGGGGCTGGAACACCCATGCCATCAAAATTGTGAAACGAATGAAATGGAGGTGACAGCTCCCTCCTCCCTAAATATGGAGGGAACGGAGGCCCCTGATCTACAAAGGCAGGATTTAGAGGATGATCAATAGAAGGAAATAGATCACGGAAAAAGTGATGCCTCAGCCTGGTGGTTATCTGTAGAAGTGCCTCTTGAACTACTTCATACTCCCCATTTATCTGTCCAACGAACAAGAAATTATACAATCCAGAAGGTAAGTTCATCTTATATGTTTTCTAAATCAAAATTCTGACGAGTTGTCATTCTTACTAAAAGCATCCTATTGAAAAGTAAAACATAGTCTAAGCACATAACTCAAACTGGTAGATTAAAATCCCAAAGTTGTCAAACTAAAGAATTGAGAACCAAGAGCTTTACCTGAACCACTTCTTCACCCTCTAAAGCACACTTTGGAATTTGATCCTTCCCTAATATTCGAATATAAGCCCCAGTTGAATTCCTCATCTCAGCAATTATAGAACCACCCTTTCCAAGGAGACAGCCTATTTGATTAGATGAAACAAGAAGTCTAGCTGTCACAGACTTCTCATTGCTATCAGGCATAGCTCTAAGTATCCTCGAGTGAACACGAAGAACTGCATCTTGTGAAGCTGATATCCTATCATCAGGGTGCTGCAGGAATTAATTGTTTCATAAGCCCCACTCACATTTGTAATAGAAGACTTAAATAATTTTTATTGCTTGCAAACAAGATAAGGGAGGCAAATCATACCGCAGGACCAGAAATAACAATAACACGGTCCTCAGAGTCAGAAACCCCTTCCATAACTTTAATCTCACAGCCCGTTTCTTGTTGAAAGGACTTTATTACTGCTCCTCCTTTCCCAATGATACCTCCTACCTTCTCAGCCAGACAAAGTACACGAAAGGTTAGTATCTCGGGGGCAGGGATTCTGCCTGGTATACCACTTTGATGAAAATCTCGAGGACCAGTGGCATAAGAAGTCCCTCGAGCTGTGTAAGAATGGGGAGGTGGTGGGTACACTTCTGGGTGGGGAATAGGATGACCAAAAGAATGAGATGAAGACCCTATGTAATTGGCAGGTGGGTTCTCCAAAAGCTGCTGAGAAACTAATTGAAGAGCTTTCTTGATTACATCTATGTTCCCTGTAATCTGCAGCATAATATGAAATGTTATCCCCTGTGATTCAGCCTTGCTAGAGCCTTAATCTACCAGGAAAAATGTCATTGGCAAAGAATTATGAGCACAAAGGAAGATCAAGGACACCATAATTGTATTTGCTACCACCAATAGCTGTATGTAGGTAAACTAAAACTATGCACTTCACTTATGTACAAACCCCCATAGTTTTTATCCTACACTTTACATGTTTTGACAACAATTCGGTCAATGTCCCCCACAACTAAAATGCAAAAGATTTTGATTGAAACCCATGATGGAGAAACAATATCCAAGTACCTGAACTAGCTCATCTGAAGGTGATGCACATAGAGGAAGTTTATCCCTGGGAAGAATACGAATTTGTGCGCCACTTTCAGCTGACATTTGCTTAATTACACTGCCACCCTTTCCCAGAAGGCAGCCAACTTGATTGGAGAGCACTAGTAACCGCAAAACAAATGTAGACGGCCTTTTAGTTTCCTCATCTACTCCATCAGTATCAGTCGATGTGTCAACCATTCGCTCAAAGACAAGTGACAAAGCCTTCTGCAGAGAATTAATTTCCCTTGGAGGCTTTGAGTCTTCACAAGAAGCTGTTTCTTTATCTTCGCCATCCTGTTTGCCATCATTTTTACCATCACTTTGTTCAGATACATTTGCATCAACATCATTATCATCCTTGCACTGTTCTGCAACAATTTCTGTTTGTTTATCAAACGTAATAGCAACAACCCTCTCATCACACCCAGGGACGGTTTCCTCAACTCTGATCTTTGCTCCAGTTTCTTGACGAATTTGAGATATAACAGTACCAGCTTTCCCAATGATACTGCCAGATCTTGAAGCAGGACAAAGTAGACGGAAGACTATACTACGAGATTGGGTAGGGGAATTTATACCCGCTCTATTTTGTCGTTTCCCCTTCCCATTTGACTCTGTATGGTTCCAATCATGCGGTCTCTTAGTAGGAGTCAATGCAGAAGACATATTTCTTCAAAACCTGCTTAAAGAAATTTGTAGAACAATAAAACTTGAAAAATATTAACCTTACTCACATTCTTAGACTGGCCAAAGCCGTTCAAGACAAAGTTTCAAGACAAAGTATCAAAAGTATTGGAAACAGAAAAAGAAAAAAGGAACGCCAAAGATTCATAATATAAACAAAATATAACAATAATAATGCGTAACCCAAACAATGAAGATAAGGCCATGCATTGGGGTATTAAATTTGCCAACAGTTTACATTTTTAATTCTGTATCTGAACACCCTTTTGGCATTTTCATTGGTATTCATAGCTTAAATTGACTGAGAGGTAATCTTCTGCTCTCATCTATTAACAATGCTTTCTATTCCTCCCATCGAACATAAACAAAAATTGCAACTTTGAAGTGAAAACTACGTTAGTGTAGGCTGAACAAAAGTAAATGTCTAAAAACAACATTCACATTAGCTAAAAACTGAGAGTTTCCCATTTCCCGCGCCCTCCAAAAGAACATCAAAATTATGAAATGACTTGAGAGATAGAGATACAGAGGATCACCTCTGCAGTTACCAGAAGCAAAACAAAAGCACAGAGTAAATAACGAAGCATAATGATTCTCCTCGGTTGGTTTCCAGGTAACCAACTACTCAATCAAACAACAGATGAAATATTTAAAAAAATGATTAAAGAAACAACCTTGGGAAATTGCTATACAATCAACTTACCGGTATTCGTCGAATTGAAACGCGCCCGACACGAGTTGAAGAAAACAGCAACTGTCAAGTTTTAGTAGAGCTAGGTTTTTATATAGGTTGGCAATTGTAAAGCTAAAGCCAACAAAGAGAGAGGATTGAACAGTATGCTTATGGGCGAGTTAACGTTAACGGAGACCGGATTCTATAAAAAGTGGTGTAGTAGTAGCAGGAGTCCTGAGCCCATTCACGGCCCAAAAAACCTCTCAATGTTGTCCCACAATGCATTTCAAACTAATGCAATATAAGCTCCTAACCTTCTCCTTGAAAATAAACAAATACTTTTCAATTCGAACCTTAATTAGCCTGCAAATGAACCTTTACAAGGAAACTCCACTTACCATTAAATAAATTAAAATTATTATATATTTCTAAGGAAGAATTGTTCATACTTATTAAAATATATTTTTTAATTAATTGATATGATAATTTGACAAGTTAATAAGGTTATATTATGAACTAATTTAAAAGAAAATGATGCACATTCAGTCTTTACATATGGTTTAAGATTGTTTGGAAAATTTAAGAGGATCAATTTCGAGTTTACTATTGACGGAGAATCAAGGCAAAGCCAATGAAAGCAATTGAAGAAGAGGCGAAGGTGAGTCCATTTAAGAAGTAAGGAGATGACAATGACTTGTCAAAATTGCAGAGTTTTGTGAGTTTTCCTTACGTGAAAAGGATAGATGCATATTTGACTATATATATACACCCATATTTTATATTTAGTAAATTTGTTATATATTTAGTACTTAACTCACTCTAAGTACATTTATATGTTATAATTGTCTTTATGAACCAAAAGGAGAAGAATTTGGATGAAAACATGGAATAAAACGAAGACTTGAAGCAGATTAAAGATACATGGTTGTGTCTGTGTCCATGTAAGCCTCAGTGTCCGTATAAAATTGTGAATTCTGGAGTTTTTAAATATACACTGTTGTGTATCAAATTTTGTATATCCCATAAATCCTAAAATTTACAATAATAGGATATGTGGCAATATAGAAGAGTCGAGTTTTCTAGCAGATGCAAAACGTGAAGAGCGTAGAGAAGGAACAATTTTCACTAAGAGATCCAATAGATTATAACATCAAACTTAAAACTTGCAAGAGCATAAAAGGAGATTCAAAATTATGATTCTTTCTTTTTTTTTTCCTATTTATCTTTGATTTCATTTTCTATCATGTGCAACTAAACATGTTTAGTTTCTAGGTGTGATGAACCTAGTTGGGATAACAATATGTCTTGATTCTTTTATTTAATGCAATTATTTTTATTGATTTATTGTGATTCAATTATGAGTTTTATGCATGTTCTAATATCTTTGAAATATTAGTACATGATTTGATGTCGCATCATTTAAATTGATAAATCATTTGTTTGAATAGATCTACCATACTTGAAAGGAGTTCATTGCAAACCTAAAGATAAATCGACATAAATCCTCTAGATTAAGGTCAAACCTAATAGCAGAATTTATAAATTGATAATACCATTCTAGGAACTTTAACTAAAAAGATTTTGGTTAATCCACCTAGGGATTAGTTGTTAGTAGTCTCTAGAGAGTTACTAACATAAGATAAAAATTTCCATAGTCTAATAATCAACAAAATAATTGCATGATAAAGAGTTAATCAATTAATGATTTTTAAAGGGATTCATTACCAAGACACCAATCTTTGATATTGAGTTTTTAAAGCAATTTTCTTTGTTCTCTATTCATTATTGTTTCATATTTTAATTGAATTGTTCAAGTATTATTTTTAATTAAAAACCAAAAATCCAACTCGTAAGCTAGATAATAGGAAAAAGCTAATTATCAGTACTTACCATCTTCGTTAGATCGACCTGTACTTGCCTATGCTAACTACAACTATGCCGTGCACTCGCGATTAATTCAATATCGATATAATAAAAATTATCAATCAAGTTTTTGGCATCGCTACTAAGGATGGTAATATTAGGAAAGCCTAAATTCTATTAATCTAACCAATATTTTGTATTTATTATATTTTATTTTTCTTGTATCTTATTATATTCTTGGCTTATTCATTTAATTATCTTTTGAACTTCTCTACTTTGAATTTGACTTTGTGACTTATTGTTAAGGTATTAAGATTTAACGTCATAGCCACAACTCAAAGTGGATAGATGGAGCGGTTAGTACTCTTATGGGAGCTATAATGAATCTTCACAATATGTAATTTAAAATTATTGTATTTAATGATTTTTAATTTAAAATTTCTAAATTTTAGTTCTTATTGTAATAATAGTTACCTAAATAAAATAAGGGATTACAGTATTAGCACTTGTTAGGTGGTCTTCAAGGGAATAATAGCTTGAATTGGAAAATATACTATTTGGTTATTAGGTGCAATTTAAGTGCATCAAATTTTTGTTGTTGCTGAGAACCTTAGCAATATTGAAACCAATAGGCCTTAGTTGCTTTAAATTATATTTTTTGTACTGATTAAATTTTTTATTTATTTTAATTTATGGTAATTCTCATCAATTTTTGTTATTGTTACTTTTATGCATACAACATTTTAAAAGCTGTGAATTTTTATATATTTCAAATTGAAAACTTTTGTCACATAATATTATTAATTACAATTATAGACAAATGCATCTATTATCTTGTAGTAATATAATATTGATTAGAGTGTATGAATATCTAGTAAACTCTAATTTTATTACGCAGTCAATTAATAAAAATGATAAGTGTTGTTGATTGAAATTAAATTTAAAACTATACTAAAGTAGAGTAAAAAGCTGTTAAACATAAAACAAGACAATTAGTTAAGAAAGAAATAAAAAAGGAATAACATTTAGATAAAATTCCCCCTAATATTATATTTGTATTCATGATTTTACAAATTTAGTCATTTGGACCTCTCTACTAGTTAGAGGTAAGGCTGCGTATTACTGAAACTCCCCAGATCTTATGCCTCAACGAAATTTCTATCGGTTGTTGTTGTTGATTTTACAAATATAGAAGGTTTTATAATTTGGATTAGTGAAATTTTCTAGTTTATGATTTGGTCTTTATCGAGTTACAACTACCTATTTTAAGTTGACTAATTGATGTCTTTATCTACCTAAAAACCTAAAAATATATTAAGATTTGTAATTTTCATAAAAAGGGCCTTGACACTAGAAAGTTTATATAACCCTATCTACAACACTCTATACAACTTTTGAAATCAATATTATAATCTACTTATATGTAAGTTCTCTCAAATCGCTCATATGTAAATTCTAATATGATTTATTCACTAACTTTAATTAAATCATCTTTAAGAACAATAAAAGATGTTTCTTAAAAATAAATCTACTATAAATAATGAAAATCATTTCATAACTAAGATAATATTAAAGTTCTCCTTATGTAGATGTTAAAAACTTCACTACTCATCATCTTTACACCAATAAACATAAACAATAGGAAAAAAAAAATCAAAAGACAGAGAGTTTTAGATGTTATCTTGATATTTCAATGTGCTCTATTTTATTAGGATGAATTTAATCTCCTTTGAACCACCCTACTCCCGCATGACTCGAACCCAACATCGATGGTGATATTCGAGTTCGTGTCCCGCAAGGGTAGCATACTAAAACACTCAATCATTCAGAAAATTGGTATAAAATTTCTTTTTTTGAATTACAAACATAATATGGAGAAATCGATATTAAATTGGGCCCACTTTTTATTCATAAACATTTTTAATCAACACAATATAATCAATAGAGCCTTTTATAGCCAATTGGCAAAGACATAACACTTTAGTCATAAGGTCTTTACATTCTACCATAAAAGCCTTTGTATACCCATTGAACAAAATTTCGGAATACAATATTTATTTTTTTAAATTGGCGGAATACAATTTATACAATAAGAAAAATACTAATGCAGACGCTAACTAATCTCGACTTTTTCTTTCACTCACATGAAACAGGTATACTCCCGCTGACCTAACGGGATATTTTTCTGATCCTGAAAAATCATTGCAAATTTTGGGTGAATTTTGCAAACTCAATGAGTGACCATCATTAATGACTCACCCAGTCACATAACACTTCAAATCACATTCACATCAGTTCACATTTCACATTCAATAGATATCGATCTTATAATGCTATATACATGAGACTCACATTCGTTCTTATTGTTGTGATCGAGTGACTATGACACACTTATACAAACACTGGCCCATAGGGCTCAGTCAAAACATAACACTGGCTCATGGGGCTCAGTCAGAATAGAATCACTGGCTCATAGGGCTCAGTCGGAACAGAATCACGGAGCATAGCTCTACGTGCAGAATCAGAAATCACGGAACAAGGCTTTACATGGAAGCACTTCATATTGGCAACTAAGGTTATAACGCCTTTATCTGAACATACATTTTATGAAATGCATCAACCACATTTGCACATATCATCGGACCATAGTCTGGCATTCAACATTAAGTTAAGAATCCCATTTTGCATACTTATTTCATCTCGATCATTCACATACAATGAGCACTTCAATATTTCTTTCATACAACATATTCATTGGACCTCCTGTCTGGAAACCAACACAGTCAAACACTTTCACATAATCATTTAGAAATCAATCAATATCAAAAGTCGAACAATGCAAATAGTGAAATGAGACCATCTAGGTCTACTCACAGTAAACTTCAAAATAACATTTGCTTCTAAATTCTGGATATGTTTGTATGCGGACGTTTATCCTGCATATCTCATTTATGCAATACACAATTCACACACATTACAAAACTCATTTATGCACAATTAGTTATATGGACTATGTACAATGCATGCTCAATGACAATCCCAGTTACTTTAACAAACCTTTTATTTTGTGCTCATTCTCATTTCGTAACTTAATCATTCATCAATTCTTTGAACCATAACCTCAATCCTTTGGTACTTTGACATCAATAACTTATCTACAAATTTTCCTATATATATATACCTGTATGCAACTAGTGAAGAGGAAAAACAAGGTATTTATATGCATATATCTATATCACT
>JANITW010000006.1:11049852-11060619 GCA_027564335.1 Erythroxylum williamsii | reverse complement strand
AATAAAATTTAGATGTATGAAAGATGGATTTATGAGATTGGTATTAATGTTAAGAAGTTTGTTCTGATTTGAGTGAGCTTTGGGATTTGTATGAGTATCTAAGCATATGATGATTTTTGTACGTAATGGAATAAAGTGATTAAGAATGAAAAGACAAGGAAAAAAAAAGAAAGAAAGAAAAAAAAATTTCATACCGGATTTTGGAACGTCTTAAGGTTTCCTACGCGATTCAGTATCTGTGTTCGGATGTCGGTTCCGCCTTTAGCTTCGCATTGATTTGGTACTTTGATTTTGTTTGTGCCGCCTTTGTTTCGATTTAATCGATTCGCTTCCGATTTGTTTTCACTTTGTTATCCGATTTCTGTTTCCATTCGATTCCGTTTTCCGTTCTGCTTGTTTGGTTGGGATCCGGTTCCCGGATCGGGTCCCAACACTAAGTATGATCCATTAAACTAGAAATTCAATACATATACAATTCACATTTAATTCATATCACCGTTTTAGCACCTATCCTAATTTATTTTCATGGACATTTATCATTCCAACTAAAGCGTAATTTGGGGCCTTGCAATTTTCTCCTCCTTAAAAGAATTTCGTCCTTGAAATTCATACCTAATGAAAATAGCTGAGGATAGTGAGCTCTCATTTTCGATTCTAGCTCCCATTTTACTTCCTCGAGTCTATAGTGTTGCTAGAGTACTTTCACCAGAGGTATTTGCTTATTTATAAGTTGTCGGACTTCTCTGGCTAAGATAGATATAGTCCCTTCCTTATAAGACAAATCCAGTTGGACTTGAATTTTTTATACAAGAATCTTATGTGTATCATCAGACTGATATCTTCTCAATATGGAAACATGAAACACATCATGCAACTTGGCCATTCTTCAGGAAGAGCTAATTGATAAGCTACTGGTTCGATCCTCTTAAGAATCCTATAAGGACCGATATATCATAGGCTGAGCTTACCTTTCTTCCCTTATTGAAGTATATGTTTCCATGGTGACTTTTAAGAATACCTTATCACCTACCTAATACTCAATATCCTTTCTTTTTAAATCGGTATAGGACTTTTGCTATCACTGGCAGCTTTCAATCTTTGTTAGATAACTTGAACTTTCTCTACAATATCTTTCACAATATTAGGCCCGACTATCTTGTTTTCACTTAATTCAGTCCAACATACCAAAGTTCTATACTTCCTACTATATAGGACTTCATAAGGTGTCATGTCAATACTAGTATGATAATTGTTATTATAGGCAAATTCCATCAGAGCAAGATAATTATCGAAATTTCCTGAGAATTTTAACACACAACCCTGAAGCATATCTTCCAATATATGAATAACCCGTTCAAATTATCCATTTATCTGGAGATGAAAAATGGTACTAAACTTGACTTAAGTACCCAAAGCTTTTTACAAAATTTTCCAAAATCTCGAAGTAAATCGAGGACCATGATCGAAAATAATAAACAATGGTACTCCAAGCGACCTCACTACCTCATTCATATATATATCTGCAAGCCTATCCAATGAATAACCAAGACGAACAGACAAAAAATGAACAGATTTGGTGAACTTATCTATAATCGCCCACACAAGATCATGCTTCCTTCGAGTAAGAGGAAGTCCGGTGACAAAATCTATGATAATGTTAACCTATTTTCATTAAGGAATCGAAATAGGATGTAACAAATCAGATGGAACTTGATGTTCAGCTTTAACTTGCTGACATGTCAAACATTTGGATATATAATCCATAACATCACGTTTCATACCTAACCACCAGTAATGCTGCTTCAAATCTTGATACATCTTATTTCCACCAAGAAACATAGTAAAGATAGTATTATGGGCTTCAAACAATAACTTTCTTTTCAGTTCATTACTATTCAATACACATAATTGATCTTTATAATATAGATCACCATCTTCTTTCATAGAAAAGTTAGGTTGTTTGCCTTCCTGAGTTGCCGAGATAAGCTGTTGCAACTTATAATCAACTTTCTGAGCATCATAAATCTCTTGTCTTAAGGTAGGCCTAGCTTTTAACTGAGCTATTAAAGCCCCATTAGATGCAAGTCTCCATTCACCTTGTTGCACTGACAATGTTGAAATAGTCTTTTGACTTAAGACATCAGCCACAACATTAGCCTTACCAGAATGATAATCCACAATACAATCATAATCTTTAAATAATTCCAACCAACGCCGTTGTCTCAAGTTATGTTCTTTCTAGGTAAGTAGGTATTTCAAACTGTTATGATTAGTGAAAATCCTACCCTTTTCACTATACAAATAGTGTTGTCAAATCTTCAAAACAAGCACTACCCTGCAAGCTTAAGATTATGTGTAGGGTAGTTCTGTTTATGTGGCTTTAGTTACCTAGAAACATATGCAACTACCTTTCCATAGTGCATCAAACATAACCTAAACCGTTTCTAGATGCATCACTAAACATAATATATTCCTTACCAGAATTAGGTGAAGTCAATATAGGGGCTTCGGTAAGCATTCTTTTTAATTGATCAAAGATAGTTTGACATCTTAGCAGAACATTCATACTTCACTCCATTTTGTAGCAATTTAGTCAAACGGGATGCTATCATCGAGAACCCCTTCACAAACTGGTGATAATAACCCGCCAAGCCCAAAAAACTTCTCACTTTTGTCATATTCCAAAACGGCTTCCAGTTAACAATTGCTTTAATCTTACTAGGATCAATTCTAATCCTTTGAAAAGAGACAACATGTCATAGAAAAGATACTTCTTGAAGCCATAAATCACACTTGTCTAGCTTATCATACAATTGTTTTTCCCGTAGGTTTGTAGCACAATATAGATAAGTTGAACATGATCATGCTTATTCTTATAATAGACTATGATATCATCTATGAAAACCACAACAAACTGGTCTAAGTAGAGCCTAAATACTCTAAATCCATGAATGTCGCTAGAGCATTAGTTAAACCGAATGGCATTGCCAAAAATTCATAATGTCTATAACAGTTGCTGAATGCAGTCTTCGAAACATCCACATCCTTTACTTAAAGTTGATAATACCCTTATCGTAGATCTATCTTGGAAAATACCCCTACACCTTTCAATTGATCAAACAGATGTTCTATCCTTGGCAACAGATACTTATTCTTTACTGTGACTCTGTTCAATTACCTGTAATTAATGCACATCTAAAGAGTACCATCTTTCTTCTTAACAAATAGAACTGAAGCTCCACAGGGTGAGACACTGGATCGAACGAACCCCTTATCCAATAACTCCTACGATTGAACCTTCAACTCCTTCAATTCAGTAGGAGTCATTTTATACAGTGCTTTGGATATAAGAGCAGTGCTAGGTATAATTTCAATAGATAACTCCACTTCCCTTTCAAGAGGGAGTTCAGATAATTCTTTAAGAAACACATATAGAAATTCACTTACCACTGGAATATCTTGTAGTTTAACACTTTCCTTCTTAAAATCAATTACAAAAGCCAGATAAGCTTCACACTCCTTCCTAAAGCACCTTCGAGCTTGTATAGTTGATATCATACTAGCCAGAGAACTAGTGTGGATACCATACAATATCATTTCATATTGATCAGGTTTCCTAATCACAATCATTTTAGCGCTATAGTCAACCACTTCTTGATGTTTGGATAACCAATCCATACCTAAAATCAAATCAAATTAATAGAAAGGCAATTCAATTAGATCCATTACATATTCACTTCCTTGAATCATAATAGGACAATTTCTATAAACCTGGTTAACTAACATACTACTACCCATTACCCCAGAGGGTCCAAATATAGACAAATGAGATTGCACAGGATTATTACTCTCCATAACCTCGTCAACAGCTTTGTGAGATCTTTTCATACTCAAATCTAAAATCAAAATATAGGACAATCTGCATTAGGCTAACCACAACTCTTATATTCAAGTACAAGCAATATTTAAGCACTAGTTAATCTAAAATCGTCTAAACCATGCTCTGATACCAAACAATGTAATACCCACATACCTCCTAAGAGGATATACAGGTGCCACACAAAACAATCCATAACATTCCAGGTTTTTCAAGAAACTCATGCAAATATATACTACATTTCATTTATTCTTGACAATAGTTAACCTTATATACATTGTATAAATATCATAATACATGCTTTAATATTCAGATCCAACCTGTATTCAAACTATATACACAAAATACAGGGTCTCATCATAATGAGTACAACCCAAAAATGAACTAAACATTTCCAAAACAACTAAACAAGATATAAATTGGCGACTGTCTCTAACAGTCATCTAGCTTTCACATGTATAGAATTAGATCATATCACAAGCAATCTTTAATTGTTCATATTAAAGAGTAATCCAAACATTATGTGTCTCAAAACAGAATATGATTCATCAATACAAAACAAAACATGTAAATATCATAACAGAATGTACAAGTATCAGAACAGGATATAGTACTTTCATATCATAATATAACTTGTATCAGATCAAGATATGTCTTGTGTCAAATTAGAATTTTTCTTGTTTCAGAACAGAACTCAAAATCTTATAATAGGATATCATTATGTCATATTAGAACATAACTTGTAATAGATTAGACTTATTTGTGTGAAAACATAATTTAGCTTGCATTAGAGCGGATCATATATCAGAACACAAACATATTAGCCTACTAGTCCTTTTTATAGAAGTGAGTAACGAGACCAGAATAGAAGATACCATGATTGGTATCATAGAATAGAAGAGACTTATGTCTCAAAATCAGGGGACACCGTAGTGTCGATAATTAGGAGACACTATAGTGTCAATAATCAGGGAACACTGTTGTGTCAATAATCAAGGGACACCTTAGTGTCAAGTTATAGGAGCAACTATAGACTCATCTAGGCATGCTTAGTTACTCACAACTAGGATTTGGTAGCTTTAAAACGAAACATTTTATATTTCAGAATCTCTTGACAATGAAATAAAGCATAAGTGTGAATTTATCTTCTTATGCTCAAACTGAATATATTTATTCACACTTGAACAAACTCATTATGCCTTATGAATTTAAGCATTTGCATTAATATACCAATGAGACATTAAGTAATTACATTTTGCATGTGCTCACCTAAGTTCCCAATACACAAACATTTATAACTAACACATCACTTATATCATTTAAATCACATTTGTAATCATAAGTATACTTCATTTCTTTAATAACTTATAAATTCCAAGTTAGATACTTGTAATTAAAATAACACCTTCCATAAGTTATTACCTCAATTGAAAATCCAAAACCTATTCAACCTTTAATCAATGAATCTAATCTCAAACTAGGTTCATTATAAACCTTAATCAACTTCAATTATACCAATGTAAAGTATATTATCCTACTATGGTTCAACAATTACATAAAACAAAGATTACCGTATTAAGGCCTTGCCCACGATTGTGGGGTATATTCCCATAATCGTGACAGAAGCTAATGCATTTGCCCACGATTGTGGGATGAGTGCCATGATCGTGGACTACCCATTTTCCTACGGATGTCAGACCCAGAGTTCTTCTTCCAAATTTCAAAACACCAATATGACAATCCCTAAATCATGCTTCAAGTATACCTCAATTATATGCCAACTCCTTATCAATTTCATATCCAATTTCAACTCAAAATAACTCATTTGGCAACTCACAAGTCGTTGTCTTTCATGCAACAAAATTTATAGCAAAATCCATCAAACAAGTATCATGTTCTAGACCTTATTATATCATCAATTCCATACATATTTCATTCTAATTCAAGTAACATAGAATTCATGTTACAACATGCCATCAAGTTAGAATTCCCTTACCTAATTAATTTCAAGCTACTTATTCAAAGAACCAACCAAACCAACCCTTCATGCAACCAATACACTTCCAAAATCTAGGTAGGTGTAGGATGATCTTAACGCCCAAAAAACAGCAGCATAGAAGATAGCTTGGGGTAGCTTTTTGATGCAGTATATGGCAAGGAGTTTAGTGTGATAATACATCAAAATTGAATTAAAATTCAAAGCAAGTAAAGGGGATGATTTTGGTGGATAGAAGCAAAAATAAGGGTTGCAGACACTTCCTTACAACAACTTAACACCTAAGTAGCCAAGGTGTCACAATTTTGCATTGGCACATGTCATCAATGCATGACTCCCATTTGTTCTCCATTTTAGGTGCTGTCACTTGTCATTCAATTATACTGCCATTTTTCAATGCCTTAGCTATACCAAATTTCATTCAATTTTTATGTTCCAACTTATCTTGCCACTTGACGTTTTCCTAGTCTAAATGTATATTCTAATACCTCAATTCTCTAATGGTATCAATTAATTCCAATTTACTAAGTATGCCCCATTAAACTAAAAATTCAAGATTTATACAATTCACATTCAATTCATATAACAATTTTAACACCTATCTCATTTAGTTTCATGGACATGTATCATTCCAACTAAGGTGTAATTTGGGCCTTACAATTCTCTCCCCTCTTAAAAAATTTCATCCTCGAAGTTCATTCTTAATGAAAATAGTTGAGTATATTAAGCTTTCATGGTTGATTTTGGCTCCCATGTTGCTTTCTCGAGTCCATGGTATTGCCAGAGTACTTTTACCAGAGGTATTTGCTTATTTATGAGTTGTTAGACTTCTTTAGCCAAGATAAATACAGGCCCTTCCTTATAAGATAAATTCGATTGCACTTGAATTTCTTGCACAAGGATCTTAAGTGAATCATTAGACCAATATTTTCTTAACATAGAAGCATGAAATACATCGTGCAATCTGGTCAATTCTTCAGGAAAGCTAACTGATCAGATTCTATTAAGAATCTCTTGTATATAGTTATATAAGCTTACACAGTCATCAACATAATTATCTCTACCATTGATGGGTGTGTACTCTAGAAACAACTTTAGCTCACCAGTTTCTAACTCAAATCTACACAATATTTGTTCCTTTTGATCCATGAATAAAACTAACACTTATAGAGCCTAAATTTGGTGAAATTAAATAGACAAACATCTTTAAAATAGGCATAAACCTACAACAATAATATCTAGATATTATGAGTAATACATAGGACGTGGCTCATCTCCATCATATTGCACTTGATGATCACCATCCCATGCTAGCTCATGTCCTTTTCCTTATTCAACTATAGTCTAATCAACAGAAGTTGAAATAGGGGTTAGAATTAACAGCACCAAACGATAAACTGTTTAAAGTAGTATTATCTTCTTTAATGTGATTTGTACCCTTCTTATGCTCGTAAAAGATTATGTCTCTACTTTAAGAAGCCTTCCATTTTTTTGGGGTCATAAAGCCTATAACCAACTCCTTGTCTTTATATCCAACAAACACACAAGGAGTATTCTTTGAATCTAACTTCGATCTATACTCCTTTGTTATATGCTTAAAAGCTTTGCATTTGAACACCTTTAGATATAAATATGTTGGATCCTTCTCCTTCCAAATTCCCTCAGATATGTTAAGCTTTAATGGAACAAATGGAGTTATGTTGATCATGTATAATGGGATTCAGATTGCCTCACCCCAAAAGGACTTTGAAGTTTTAACATTCAGAGCATAACGCTAAACCTTTTCTATAATGGTTCTACTCATTCTTCTGACAATACCATTACGATGTGGGGTACTAAGTTCTATCTTATTTTATCTTATGACATGTATTGTACAATATCCCTTAAAATCGTCACAGATACGCTAGCCTACATTGTCAGTTTAGAGACAAATCAAATTTCTCTCCATCTTCCTTTCCAATATGACATAAAATTTTTGAAAGGTCTCAAACAACTAACTTTTCATTTTCACCATGAAGACTTAAATTTTGTGAGTAACATCACAAACAAAATTAATATAGTACTTATAACTACCTGAGGGACCACACATGTTGGAGTAAATCATCTTTAACTTAGTCTTCCTTCTAATTAATGGGCCTTTTATAGAAAGACATTCAATGTTGCTTTTTAGCCACGCAATGATCACATGAGTTAAGAGAAACATTGGTTTTCACATAGAAAGGAGATTTTCTAAGTAGCAATATGATCCTTTTTTGGCTAACATGTCCTAATCTCTAGTGTTACAAATATGGAGAAGTATCTCTTTAACGACATATAGTTCTCTAAAACACACTTTCAACTATGTCTCATATAAGGTCCAACATAATCCACCAAAAGCAATTGTCAATGTTGCTTTAGAAAACTTCCACTTGCCATCTGCAAATGAATGTTGGTATCCTTCTTGATCAAGCACATTCCCTGAAAATAAATTGAGACGCAAGTTAAGAATGTGTCAGACTCCTTTCAAGGTTAATATGCACTTAACATTGATTTTAATCTGAATGTCACCCATATCGACGATGCTAACAGAACCCTAATTTTTCATCTTCACACTTCTAAATATCACCACTTTTGTAATTGATGAAGTATTCCCTCTTTTGAATACAATGATATGAAACCTCTTTATCGATAAGCCATTCAAAATATGAATGAATAATATGGAGATACTCACTGGTTGCACAAATTAATAATTCCTCATCATCTGTGCTTAAGGCTTGCTATATTGTAATTGTCATCTCCATCTTTTTGGTTTTCTTGCTTCTTATAATCTCTTTTCCACTTGTAACAAAACTTCTTTATATGATCAAGTTTGTGTAGTAGTGACATGTCCTAGTCTCTTTGCCATCTTTAAACTTGGACTTATTCTTAGACTTGCCTAGTATTTTGAAACCTTAACTCTGGCTTCCTTCTCTATTCTCTACCGCAAGAGCTTGTATGTTGTCAACACCAGTCTCCTTCCACCTAATATCCTTATTAAACATGCTCTCTTTAATCACATCCAAAGAAAGCACACCATCTAGAGTCGAGTTGTTGGTAGTCATAAACAAAGATTCCCAATTATCTGACGAGAAACTAACTGGAAAAAGACTTATAGCTCATTATCAAGGATGATCTTCATTATAATCAACTTGTTAATGATATCTTGAAAATCATTGAGATGTTCCAATATTGATTTTCCAACCTCCAACTTTAGGTTTATAATCCTTTTAATTAAACAGGTTTTGTTACGAGTGATTTTCCACTTATAAACATGCTTTGATTTCTTCCACAACTCAAAAGGATTTGTCTATTGAGATATGTGATTAAATACGTTGATATCAATCTATTGTCTAATTATTCTCAACGTTTTTCACTTGATCTTTCTTATTCTCTATTTGACATCTTCTCCAACTTAGATGACATATCGTCTTTTACACTTTTATCCACATCGATTGCATAATAAAGATCCTTGCAATACAGGAGACTTCCATCATAGGTCTCTATATTGAGTAGTTGGTCCATGTCAACCTGGATGATTTAATCAAACTTTTTTTGGAATAAATAAAGGATATCCTAAAAGGGAGAGAGAACAGGGAAATTTCATATAAACAAATAAATTTGACAAGTTGCATGTGCTTATCAGTGTCTAAACCTGAGATGTAGATCATCCAAGCTACATTAGCATGGCATACTTCTTTTGTTCAAACCAACTTTTGATTTGCTACTGCAAAATAAACCAATTTTAAAATGGGATAATATGTCCAATACGACATGAGTTTGAGTATCATAAGTTTTTCTTTATAGGAAAATCCATGAATTTAATCAATTACACTTTGTGCTTTTATTCTGGTTTGTGGTTTTTCTTAGATATATGGTTCATCCGGTGGAGTGGTGAAATATGTGGAGATCAAAGAGAACAACAACAATGAAAGCATTCTGATTTAAAATGTTCTAAATATGTTAGACATATCTTGTGCCAATTTTTTCCCATCTTGCTATTGGGAGGCTCATTACTTCAATCAAAATAATGAAAAATATTTAAAGCGATTTGTTGGTGTTATTCAATAGAAAATCCTCTCTATTTGTAATTAAATAGCCAAATATAGAAAGCTTGTTGTTTATAGGATCTGTGAGATCTTAAATCAACTTTTTGGTCTTATGATATACCTAATTTTGGAAAATGAGACCAATATCCTTACAAAAAATAAAAGGGAGAGATGGTCAAGATATTTTAAACAATATGACTATTAAAATGATCAATATTTAGAATAAAAAAAAGTGAATGCTATATCTGAACAGTCTAAATTATACAATCAAAACAAGTGATTGCTATGTCCAGATAGTCTAAATTCTCGGCAGTTAGTTCAAACTGCTTCAAGTTAGGATGAATAATTAACTTTAGGTTTGAGTCCATGCAGGATTATACATGAAAGATCTTTTTTGGCCCTCTCTAGTCGGTTATGGAATGAACTTATAATCATAGAATTGACTCAATTATCATATTATAGATTACAAGTTTATAACCTTAAGCCTATTCCCGTTTTAGGTGGAACAGATCTTTGGATACCCATATAACCATCAAAGACTATTAAAGTGACTAATTCATAAATCTGGGTCGTTTTCCTCTTGAAGATAAAGCCTAACTCCCATCTTCTCCCGAGTCGAGCTTAACCCTTGTTATTCTGATGTTCATTATTGAAAATAATAAAAAAAATCTAGCAGTTAGTATAAATAAAGATTAACTTTGTAAGAAATCATTTTGTCCAATACTAGAGGATAAATTTGTGTACTACCAAATCACACGCTTATTTCCAAGATGTGGATATTAGTATTTTGGGAATACCCCTTAACAACCAATGGTTAACGAAGCCCTTTC
>JANITW010000006.1:11017467-11049752 GCA_027564335.1 Erythroxylum williamsii | reverse complement strand
GATGTCGGGTTCAGTTTTTGTTTCATCTTTGATTCGTTCGCTTTGTCTTTCGATTTGTGATTCGATTACGGAAATTGGTTTCGATTCGATTTGATCTGCTTATTCGCTTTCGCACATGATGTTGCTTCCGCCTTATATTCCTTTCCTTCATGCTTCACTTTGTATTCGACCATTTTCGTTTCGTTTTTCGGTTGGGATCCGGTTCCGGATCGGGTCCCAACACATTTTATGTTCCCAAAAAGTGACATGTCAAGAGATTCAAAATCTTCAAGATAGTGGATCTTAACATCTATCTCCTCTGTGCTCTATGTCATACCCTATAAAACAATATAAGCGTGCTTTTGGTTCTATTTTGGTGTGCTCATGAAGTTATAATAGAACAAAGCACACATATCTAGAAACTTTAAGAGACTAATAGTTAAGAGCATTGTAACACACCACTACCATATAGCATATACCTAAACATCCAGAGGACATTCAAGAATATACCCTATGAGAATGACATGTTAAAGCAATCATATTCACTATTATGGCATCATACAGAACATAAGAGATCATAAGTTTAACATTTCTCATTTCATTTCACAAACATCATTTACATTGTCATTACATCTTATAATCCATATATGTATATTATAAAAACATCTGAGAGTTTACCATTATTTACAAAATATCTAACATGAAATGAGATGCTAACAGTAACAATCTATCTAAACTTCCCAAACATCAGTTGACCAGAACTTTGAGCCATTCCTGATTCCAAAATTAACAATACTAGATTGCCTTAAACGCTAGGTCTTCTCAGTACCTGAAAAATAATGTTGTAATTTTGATGAGTTTTATGAACTCAGTAAGTGAATCATCATTGATGTGCTCAGTCGAGGAATCATCATTGATGTCTCAATAAGCACATTATAATACAAACATGTCATATAATCTTTTTAGAATAACTCAATCTTTCGCCTCAATCTTTCATATCATCAACATGTATGCAAGTATTGTAGATCACTATATCAACACAATTCAGTATATGTTTTTTCATAATCATTCACATGTACACAAGCATAGCATAACATTATATTAACTTAATTTAATCATTCTTTACAATGATTCACATGATACATGTAAAGATATATATACAATGCATATGAGACTTCACTTTCATTTTTATTTTGTTATGACCAAGCACTTATTTAATTGTCCCGTATCTATTGTGGATATCGGCCTCATTTCAGATACTTTCCCATACCTATTGTAAATACCAAGCTCATTAATCATTGACCTTATGGCTCTGTAAGCACATTTTTAAAATTTAAGCTCTTTTTCACATTAGTCACTCCAATCACAACTCATTTACTTGATAATGGATATTAATGTAATGAAAATGCATCATATCATATATTATGCTATCAATAACTCTCATTCAGCGTTCACAATCATATAGCACATTCATCAGATCTAAGTCCGACATTTAACATATAGTTGAGAACATAATTTCCATATTCACATTCAATTTGTAAACACTTCCAATATAATCCCAAACATTAAACTCTTTAGACCATCAATGTTTGGAATTAACATAATCATATCAGTAACAGTTCAATATCTAACAATTAATTAAGAATAATTCAAATATAGTGAGTAAGCATCTAGGTTAACTCACAGTATGCTCCAGATAGCTATTGTTTTGATGAGTTGGCAATGTCTGGAAGCTGTCGATCAATTTGTGCTTCTAAATCATGCAATACACACATATGTACACATTACTAACTTGTTTAATCAAACAAGTAATCAATCATACACATGTTTATGTGTTATGTTCAATGCATGCTCAATTGACTATCTTGGGTATGTATCCTTATTTACAATTCTTTACCTTCCAAAAATCATAGCTTATATATTACCACTTTGCAATCAGGTTTGTACCTTTAAGTTAGCTTGATTCATTCCAAATTTGTCAACCATACTTTACACTTATCCTTGAACATTTTCATGATAAAAAAACCTTTCATAATCCATACACAATTGTTACTTTAAATCTGTAATTTAAGCAAGCTAAATCTATACATTCACCAAACTTTTTCCAGCAATATATATTCATACATTTACCCAATTCTCATTCATAATTATCCCATGTTCTTCAATGCTCATTCATCCATACCTCATACACATTACTCATGTCCTTAAGATCATGTTTGCATTAAAATAACTCATTTATTCCTTTAACAAATCAAAATTTCATATTTGAACTCAACCACATCAAAACAATCCATTCTTTAGATTATGACATCATTTAACTACATAAACTTATCAAGCTCTTAACCAATTAATCAAGCAACAATCTAGGCTCATTTCTAGCCTTAATCAAGTCAAAATATACCAATTAAGAGTGAAATTTTTCAGTTGGTTTGACATGTACACTAGGCTGAAATTAAAATTCCAGAATTTGTCATTAACATCACTAATGTTTGTAACTTTACTACCTTCAATACTTCATGAATTTTACAAGCTTAAAAACATCACTAATACCTGAAAATTTTCAGATTTCATGTCCTTTAAGGTTACTTCATTTCAAGCTAATTTAACTTCTATATTGGTTACACTAAGGCTTACAAAATTGTGCTCACTTATATCATTAATAGTCACTTTTTACAAATAAACCTACAGTTCTAATTTTTTCCAGATTCAAAAACATCTTAATAACACCTATCTTTTGCATGAAATCCTTATCAATTATACTTCAAATACCAACTTAAATTATCCATACAACAACCCATAAACTACTATTTTCGTACATGCAAAAATAGAGCAAAAGAATACCCATTAATTCTCCATTTTCTAGCACATCTTCAACATCAACATCATATACAATCCATCCTAATTTCATCATCATAAATTCTCTATTATAACATGCCATCAATACCAATCTTTTACTTACTTGTCTAGCTCAACTTCCAGGTCAAAGACCAAGCTAATTCAGCTTTCCATGCACGCAAAAATCATCACGAATTCAAGGTGGGAATTGAATGGATTTTAGCTAGGATCAAAGGCTATAACAAAAACAACTATGTTCTGATTCTTTACCTAACTTTATGAGGGTGAAAGCATGGATTATTCATGTAGCAATTGGACACAAACATAGGCAAGATACAGGGATGTACAGGTGAGAGTGTTTTGGTGATGTGAGAAGAAGAAATGAACAAAACTAATTTTACTCCTGCAGAAACTTAACACCTTAGATGCTAGGTGTCTCAATATAACCATGACATATGTCCCTAAGCATGTTCTCCATTTGTCTTGCATATTTTTTGCCAAATTTCACCATCAAGCTAGGCCATTTGTCACCCACTCATTGCTGTCATTTGTCAATTAATTAGCTATGGCATTTGTCACTTAATTTTTCATGCAAAATGTCACTAATTCATAGGGTTAGTCATCTTAATTTTCCACGTATCAATTTGTCTTACCACTTGGTAGTTTTCTTAGAGCAAATGTACATTTTAATTCATCAAATTTTCAATTGTACCGATTAATTCTAAATTTACTACTTGTAATCAATCAAACCTAAATGCAAGGCATAAACAATAATCACTTCACATCATGATCATTTTAAACCTTTCATACCCTAGAATGAGTCAATTGAGAGCATATACATTCTTTACAATGTATACTAATTCATAATTCATGCATGTATGCTATTGATATGCATGTGAATGAAATGCAATTCACGAATTTTCAAAGATATAGCTCCTATGCAATAGTCTAAGGTTCTAATCCCTCAATTTGAAAAATCGACTATTACAAGCACGATTGAATAAGTGCTCATAGGGAGAGATATTAACTATGATATGAGAAAGAATGTGATTGATAGTATAGACTACAGTAAAGGTTGGTTTTCCCTAAAGAGTTTTAGGACAAGAAGATGATATAAAAAGGGCTCAAACAGTTTCAAAACTATGTCTATGTTAGTTGACTTGAATATTTTGTTGAGATATGTTTGGACAGGATCTCTTAATCATGCTTCCTTGTTGATTAAGGAATTTGATGAATTTTGTATCTTTGTATTCCATAAAATTATCAATTAAAATACTTTAATCTTGCAAAATACTTGAGTTTGAATCATATTAGTAAAATGAGAGTAAATGGAGAATAGTTCATATTTATCTCGTATTAAATAAATCAATGTATAGCGACAAAAATCATCAATAAAGACCACACAATATCTTATACCACCTATAGTTTCATGAGATGTAGGAACCCAAATATTAGAATGAATTAAATCAAAAGGTGCTAAAGAGATATAATAATTAAGAGGAAAAGGTAAAGTATGGCTTTTAGATAGTGGACAAGGGCATTGTAACACCCATTTACCCCCTAAGAGGATATATAAGTGCCACACAAAAAAGAACTAAACAATCCATAGCATTCCAAGTTTTTCAAGAAACTCATGCAAACATATACTACATTTCATTTGTTCTTGACAACAGTTAACCTTATACAGATTATATAAATATCATAATACATGCTTTAAAAATTCAAATCCAACCTATATTATAGTTATTACAAACTATATACACAAAATACAAAAGGGTATTATCATAATGAGTACAACCTAAAAACTAACTGAACATTTCCGAATAAAACATCTTCTTGGCCACTGTGGTTATGTTTGTCCTAGTCTTTAAACCTTCTTATCAGAACCTACATGGAGGAAAAACTACCGTGCTAAGCATATAGCTTAATGAGGAACAACTAAACAAGATATAAACTAGCGATTATCTTTAACAATCATCAAACATTCACATGTACAGAATCAAATCATATCATAGGCAATCTTTAATTGTTCATATTAAAGAATAATCTAAACATTATGTGTCTCAAAATAGAATATGATTCATCAATACATAACAAAAAATTTTAATATCAAAACAGAATGTACAAGTATCAAAACAGGATATAATACTTTCATATCAGAATATAACTTCTATCAGATCAGGATATGTCTTGTATCAAATCGAAACTTATCTTGTTTTAGAACAGAACTCAAAATCTCATAACAGGATATCATTATGTTAGATTAGAATATAACTTATAACAGATTAAACTTATTTGTGTCAGATCAGAATTTAGCTTGCATTAGAGCGGATTATATATCAGAACACAAATAGATTAGCCTATTAGTCCTTTTTACATAAATGGGTAACGGAACCAGAACATAAGATACCATAATTGATATCACAAAACAGAAGAAACTTATGTCTCAAAATCAGGGGACACTGTAGTGTCGATAATCAGGAGACACCTTAGTGTCAATAATCAGGGGACACCATAGTATTGATAATCAGGGAACACCTTAGCGTCAAGTTATAGGAGCAGCTGCAGACCCTTCTAGGCATGCCTATTTACCCTCAACTAGTACTTGCCATTTTTAAAACGAAACATTTTACATTTCAGAATCACTTAACAATGAAATAATGTATAACTATAAATTTATCTTCTTATGCTCAAACTAAATATATTTATTCACACTTGAACAAACTCATTATTCCTTGTGAATTTAAACATTTGCATCAATATACCAATGAGGCATTAAGTAATTACATTTTACATGCACTGACCTAAGTTCATAATCACAAACATTCATAACTAACACATCACTTATATCATTTAAATCACATTTTTGTTCACAAGTATACTTCATTTCTTTAATAACTTATAAGTTCCACATTAGATACTTGTAATTAAAATAACACCTTCCATAAGTTATTACCTCAATTGAAAATCCAAAACCTATTAAACTTTTAACCAATTAATATAATCCCAAACTAGGTTCATTATAAACCCTAATTAACTTCAATTATGCCAATGTAAGGTATATTATCCTACTATGGTTCAACAATTACATAAAACAAAGATTACCATATTAAAGCCTTGCCCACGATCATGGGGTACATTCCCACGATCGTGACAGAAGCTAATGCACCTGCCCATGATTGTGGGATGAGTGCCACAATTGGCTACCCATTTTCCTGCGAATTCTAGATTCAAACAACTTCTTTCAAATTTCAAAACACCAACATGACAATCCCTAAATCATGCTTCAAGTATACCTCAATTATATGCCAACTCCTCGTCAATTTCATATCCAATTTCAACTCAAAATTACACATTTGACAACTCACAAGCCATTCTCTTTCATGCAACAAAATCCATAGCAAAATCCATCAAACAAGCATCATGTTCTAGACCTTATTATATCATCAATTCCACACATATTCCATTCCAATTCAAGTAACATATAATTCATGTTACAACATGTCATCAAGTTAGAATTCCCTTACCTAATTAACTTCAAGTTCCTTCTTCAAAAAACCAACCAAACCAACCCTTCATGCAGGCAATACACTTCTAAAATCTAGGTAAGTGTAGGATGATCTTAACACCAAAAAGACAACAACATAGAAGATAGCTTGAGATAGCTTCTTGATGCAGTATATGGCAAGGAGTTCAGTGTGATAATAAATCAAAATTGAAGTAAAATCTAGAGTAAGAAGAGGGGATGATTTTGGTGGACAGAAGCAAAAATGAGGGCTATAGAAACTTCCTTACAAGATCTTAACACCTAAGCTGCTAGGTGTCTCAATTATGCATTGGCACATGTCATCAATGCATGACTCCCATTTGTTCTCCATTTTAGGCTGCCATTTGTCACAATTCAATCAAGCTACTTATCCTTTAATCAATGCTGCCATTTGTCATTCAATGATACTACCATTTGTCAATGCCATAGCTATGCCAAATGTCATTCAATATTCATGTACCAACTAATCTTGCCACTTGACATTTTCCTAGTCAAAATGCACATTTTAATACCTCAATTCTCTAATGGTAACAATTAATTCCAAGTCACTAAGTATGATCCATTAAACCAGAAATTCAAGACATATATAATTCATATTCAATTAATATCACAATTTTAACACCTATCTCATTTATTTTCATTAACATGTATCATTCCAATTAAGGTGTAATTTGGGGCCTAACAATTCTCACTCCCTTAAAATAATTCCATCCTTGAAATTCATACTTGACGCAAATAGCTAAGGATATTAAGCTCTTATGGTCAATTCTGGCTCCCATATTGCTTCCTCGAGTCCATAGTGTTGCCATAGTACTTTCACCAGAGGTATTTGCTTATTTCTAAGTTGTTCTTCTTCTCTGGCCAAGATAGAGACAAGCCCTTCCTTATAAGATAAATCCGGTCGCAGTTGAATTTCTTGCATAAGAGTCTTATGTGAATCATTAGATTGATATTTTCTCAATATAGAAACATGAAATATATCGTGCAATTTGGCCAATTCTTTAGGAAGAGCTAATTGATAAGCTACTGGTCTGATTCTCTTAAGAATCTCATAAGGATCAATGTATCGTGGGCTGAGCTTACCTTTCTCCCCAAACCGAAGTACGTGTTCCCATGGTAATACTTTCAAGAATACCTTATTACCTACCTAATACTCAATATCTTTTCTTTTTAAATTGGCATAGGACTTCTACCTATCACTGGTAGCTTTCAATCTTTGTTGGATAACTTGAACTTTCCCTTCAATATCTTTCACAATATCAGGCCCAACTATCTTGTTCTCATATAATTCATTCCAACAAATTGGAGTTCTACATTTTCTATCATATAGGGCTTCAAAAGGCGTCATGCCAATACTAGTATGATAATTGTTATTATAAGCAAACTCCATCAGAGCAAGATAATTATCCCAATTTCCTGAGAATTCTAAGACACATCCCTGAAGCATATCATCTAATATCTGAATAAACTGTTATGATTGTCCATCTGTTTGGGGTTGGAAAGTGATATTGAACTTAACTTGAGTACCTAAAGCCTTTTGCAAACTTTTTCAGAATCTCAAAGTAAATCGAGGATCACAATCAGAAATAATAGACAATGGTACTCCATGCATCCTCACTACCTTATTCACATATATACCTGCAAGCCTATCCAATGAATAATTAGGATAAAAAAGTAAAAAACGAGCAGACTTGGTGAACTTATCCATAATCATCCACATAACATCATGCTTCCTTTGAGTAAGAGAAAGTCTGGAGATAAAATCCATAGTAATGTTATCCCATTTCCATTGAGGAATCAAATAGGATGTAACAAACCAGATGGAACCTAATGCTTAGCTTTAATTTGCTGACATGTCAAACATTTAGATACATAATCCACAACATCACGTTTCATACCTGACCACCAGTAAAGCTGCTTCAAATCTTGATACATCTTATTTCCACTAAGATTTAGAGTAAGACAATATTATGGCCTCAAATAATAAATTTCTATTCAGTTCATCACTATCTGGTTCACACAATCGATCTTTATAATACAAATCATCACTTCTTTCACAGAAAAGTTAGGTTGATTGCCTTCTCGAGTTGTCAAGATAAGTTGTTGCAACTTATCATCAACTTTTTGAGCATCACAGATCTCTTGTCTCAAGATAGGCCTAACTTTTAACTAAGCTATTAAAGCCCCATCAAATGCAAGTCCCCGTTCACCTTGTTGCATTGACAATGCCAAAATAGTCTTTCGACTTAAGGCATCAGCCATGACATTAGCCTTACCAAGATGATAATCCACAATGCAATCATAACCTTTAAACAATTCCTACTAACATTGTTATCTCAGGTGAAGTTCTTTTTGGGTAAATAGGTACTTCAAACTTTTATGATGAGTGAAAATCTTACACTTTTCACTATGTAAGTAGTGTCACCAAATCTTCAAAGCAAACACTACTGCTGCAAGCTCAAGATCATATATAGGGTAGTTCTGCTCATGTGGCTCTAGTTTCCTAAAGGCATATGCAACTACCGGTCCATCCTGCATCAAAACACAACCCAAACTGTTTCTAGATGCATCACTAAACATAATATATTCCTTACTAGAAGTGGGTTGAATCAATACAAGAGCTTCAGTAAGCATTCTTTTTAATTAGTCAAAACTAGTTTGACATTTAACCGACCATTCATACTTCACTCCTTTTCGTTGCAATTTAGTTAAAGGAGATATTATCACCAAGAACCTCTTCATAAACTGGCGATAGTAACCTACCAAACTCAGAAAACTTCTCACTTCTGTCATATTTCAAGGCGTCTTACAATGAACAATTGCTTTAATCTTACTAAAATCAACTCTAATTCCTTAAAAAGAGATAACATGTCCTAGAAAAGATATTTCTTAAAGCTAGAAATCACACTTGCTTAGCTTAACATACAATTGTTTTCCCGCAGTGTTTGTAGCACAATCCAGAGATGTTGAATATGATCATGCTTATTCTTGGAATAGACTAAGATATCATCTATGAAAACCATAATAAACTGGCCTAAGTAGAGCTTGAATACTTTATTCATCAAATCCATGAATGTTGCTGGAGCATTAGTTAACCTGAATTGCATTACCAAAAATTCATAATGTTCATAACAGGTCTTGAATGTAGTCTTTGAAATGTCCACATCCTTTACCTGAAGTTGATAATATCCTGATCACAAATCTATCTTAGAAAATACCCCTGCACCTTTCAATTGATTAAATAAATATTCTATCCTTAGCAACAAATACTTATTTTTCACTGTGACTCTGTTTAATTGCCTGTAATGAATGCACATCTGAAGAGTACCATCTTTCTTTTTAACAAATAGAACCGGAGCTTCCCAAGGTGAGACACTGAATTGAATGAACCCTTTATCTAGTAGCTCCTACAATTGAACCTTTAACTCCTTCAATTCAGTAGGAGCCATCCTGTACGGTGATCTAGATATAAGAGCAGTGTCAGGCATAATTTCAATAGATAACTCCACTTCCCTTTCTTAAGGGAGTTCGAGTAATTCTTTAGGAAACCCATCTGGAAATTCGCTTACCACTGGAATATCTTGTACTTTAGCACTTTCCTTCTTAGAATCAATTACAAAAGCCAGATAAGCTTCACACCCCTTCGTAAGGCACCTTCAAGCTTTCATAGATGATATCATACTAGTTAGAGAACTAGTGCGGGTACTACACAATATCATTTCAGGTCGATCAAGTTTCCTAAGCATAACCGTCTTAACACTATAATCAACCACTGCTTGATGCTTGGATAACCAATCCATACCTAAAATTAAATCAAATTTATGGAACCTGATTAACTAGCATTATAAACCTGATTAACTAGCACACTACTACCCAGAGGATTGGTTACATGAATGTCATAGTCTAACTAATCTATAAACATCTCTTTATCAGAAATTTCTCTAACATAGATATAGGAATGAGTGGATTCAGGATCAATCAAAACATGCATTTTATAATTAAAGAGAGAAATAGTACTCGCAATGACCTCAGGTGCGTCCTAATCCTCGTGAGCTTTTAAATCATAAGCTTGAGTCAAGCAGAAGGCACAATAGGTCAATCAACAATCTCTGAAAGAGTACTTAGATCAGGTCTGATATGACTAGATCCTTTATGGCCTCTACCGCGTCCTCTATTTCCAGAGATGCATGAGAAATCGTTTCCTCTTTACTAGCTTATGATGTCTGAGGCTATCTCATAGGATAATTGGCTATCAAATGCTCAGTGGTACCACATCGAAAACATACACCCATAACCCCCTAGATGCCCAATGATGTCTAGAGCAATAAGGGCACTCTTGAGCACTAGAAGCTCGACCCATAGAGGAACCCCTACCAGAATCAGCTGATGAGGGAAAGTGTTGTCACCTTTCCCTAGTTATGGATCTCTGAGTGAATTCTTGTGTAATGGAGGCACCTTTATGAATTCTTTTACCCAAGGACTGACCTCCTCTAGTAAAACCTCTTCACTAAACCCTTTCTTTCCTAACCATCTCCTACCTTTCTATTTTCATAGTAGTTTGTCCCAGTTGATGGTAACTCACTTGCTACAAAAGGGTAAATGCTGCAAAATGTTCTTTAATAGAATCATTCAGACCATCTTCAAACTGATGACAACAAAATTCCTCAGTAATTACAGATTTAGGGGCATACTTGTTGAGTCGATTGAATTCTTTATTGTACTCAACAACAGACAGGTTTCTCTACTTCAGGTTCAGAAACTATTTCCACTTCTCCTTTTTATAGGCTTTAGATATATACTTAACTTTAAACTCTTAGGGAAAAAATCCCAGGTCAGAGGCTCAGGTAGCTGAGGATTCCTCATAATAAACTTCCACCATTCATAGGTCGCTTCCTAAAGAAGAGAGATAGCATAATGCACCATTTGATCTGGAAGGCATCTAATTTCATCTAACACCCTTTTCACCTTCTCTAAATAGAATTAAGCTCTTTCATATTCTTCCAGAGATGTTCCAGTAAAATTTTCAACTCTATACTTTCGCAATTGATCAATTGGAGCCTTAGGTGTAGTCATATAGTGTAACAAAGTCATCATATCTTACAATAGCTTAACTAAAGCTTCCCCCTGAGTTGGAGGTGGAGGAGGAGGTGGGACTTTAGCCTCATTCTAATTTACCCCAAAGGGGCCCAAAATAGATTGATGAGATCGCACAGGATTAATACTCTCAGCAACCTCATCAACGGCCTCGTGAAATCTTTCCATACTCAAATCTAAAACCAAAACATAGGACAACCCGCATTAGGCCAAACACAACTATATATTCAATTACAAGCAATATTTAAGCGTTGGTTAATCCAGAATCGCCTAAACTATGCTCTGATACCAAATAATGTAAGACCCACATACCCCCCTAAGAGAATATAAAGGTGCCACACAAAACAGAACTAAACAATCCATAGCATTCCAAGTTTTCCAAGAAACTCATACAAACATATACTACATTTCATTTGTTTTTGACAATAGTTAACCTTCTACACATTGTATAAATATCATAATACATGCTTTAAAAATTCTGATCTAACTTGTATTATAGTTACTACAAACTACATACACAAAATAAAAAAGGGTCTCATCATAATGAGTACAATCCAAAAACGATCAAAAAATTTCAAAAACAAAACATCTTCTTCCTAGCCACTATGATTGTGTTTGTCCCAATCTTTAAACCTTCTTATCAAAACCTACACGGGGGCCGAACTACTGTGCTAAGTATAGTAGGGAACAACTAATAAGATATAAACTGGTAACTATCTCTAACAATCGTCTGGCATTCACATGCACATAATCAAATCATATCACAAGCAATCTTTAATTGTTCATATTGAAGAGTAATCCAAACATTATATGTCTCAATTCAAAATATGATTCATCAATAAAAAACAAAACATTTAAATATCAGAACATAATGTACAAGTATCAAAATATGATATAATACTTTCATATTAGAATATAACTTCTATCAGATCAAGATATGTCTTGTATCAAATTAAAACTTATCTTATTTCATAATAGAACTCAAAATCTCATAACAAGATATCATTATGTCAGATTAGAACATAACTTGTAACAAATTAGACTTATTTGTGTCAAAACAAAATTTAGCTTGCATTAGAGCGGATCATATATCAGAACACAAACAAATTAGCTTGCTAGCCCTTTTTACAGAAGTGGGTAATAGGACCAAAACAAAAGACACCATGTTTGGTATCACAAAACAGAAGAGACATATGTTTCAAACTCAAAGGACACTATAGTATCGATAATCAGGAGACATCGTAGTGTCAATAATCAAGGGACACCATAGTGTCAATAATCAGGGGACACCTTAGTGTCAAGTTATAGGAGCAACTGTAGACCCTTCTAGGCATACCTATTTACCCACAACTAGGACTTAACAGTTTTAAAATGAAACATTTTACATTTTAGATTCACTTGATAATGAAATAATGCATAACTATGAATTTATCTTCTTATGCTCAAACTGAATATATTTATTCACACGTGAACAAACTCATTATGCCATGTGAATTTAAGCTTTTGCATCAATATACTATGAGGTATTAAGTAATTACATTTTACATGTACTCACCCAAGTTCCCAATTCACAAACATTCATAACTAACACATCACTTATATCATTTAAATCACATTTGTATCCATAAGTATACTTCATTTCTTTAATAACTTATAAGTTCCACATTAGATACTTGTAATTAAAATAACACTTTCCATAAGTTATTACCTCAATTGAAAATCCAAAACCCATTAAACTTTTAACCAATTAATTTAATCCCAAACTAGGTTCATTACAAACCCTAATCAACTTCAATTATACCAATGTAAGGTATATTATCCTACTATGGTTCAACAATTACAAAAAACAAAGATTGCCATGTTAAGGCATCCCACGATTGTGACAGAGCTAATGCATCTGCCTACGATCATAGGATGACTACCACGTTCGTGGATTGCCTATTTTCCTACGAATTCCAGATCCAAATATCTTCTTCCAAATTCCAAAACACCAAAATGACAATCCCTAAATAATGCTTCAAGTATACCTCAATTATATACCAACTCCTCATCAATTTCATATCCAATTTCAACTTAAAATTACTCGTTTGGCAACTCACAAGCCATTGTCTTTCATGCAACAAAATCCGTAGCAAAGTCCATCAAACAAGTATCATGTTCTAGACCTTATTACATCATCAATTCCACACATATTCCATTCCAATTCAAGTAATATAAAATTCATGTTACAACGTGCCATCAAGTTAGAATTCCCTTACCTAATTAACTTCAAGCTCCTTCTTCAAAGAACCAACTTACCAAACCAACCCTTCATGCAACCAATACATTTCCAAAATCTAGGTAGGTGTAGGATGATCTTAACACCCAAAAGACAACAACATAGAAGATAGCTTGAGGTAGCTACTTAAAGCGGTATATGACAAGGAGTTTAGTGTGATAATACGTCAAAATCAAAGTAAAATTTAGAGTAAGAAGAGGGGATAATTTTGGAGGACAGAAGCAAAAATCAGGGTTGTAGAAACTTCCTTGTAAGAGCTTAACACCTAAGATGCTAGGTGTCTCAATTATGCATTGGCACATGTCATCAATGCATGACTCCCATTTGTTATCCATTTTAGGCTGCCAATTGTCACAATTCAATTAGGCCACTTATCCCTTAATCAAGGCTGTCATATGTCATTTAATTATGCTGCCATTTGTCAATGCCTTAGCTATGCCAATTGTCATTCAATTTCATGTACCAACTTATCTTGTCACTTGATATTTTCCTAGTTTAAATGTGCATTTTAATACCTCAATTCTCTAATGGTAACAATTAATTTCAAGTCACTAAGTATTATCCATTAAAGCATAAATTCAAGACATATACAATTCACATTCAATTCATATCACAATTTTAACACCAATCTCATTTATTTTCATGGACATGTATCATTCCAACTAAGGTGTAATTTGGAGCCTTACATCACACCAATTAGAAAAATGTCAATTGTGATATTAACTATTCCATATGCACACTAAAGGTTCTTTCTTGTTCTTTTTTGAATTCTTCTTCCTTCTTGACTGGCTAACTTTCACTCTAAACAAATAACAACTATATTGGAACTTATAACTAATAAATTAAAACAAAAGCACCAAAAAATCTACATCTCATATCTCATAGCAACATTCTCATTTATAATTCTTATAAATGTGTATGCATCTCTTGATACTTTGAAGAGAAAAGTTATTACAATTAATGCAAACATTCAATCAATCTAACTTTTCGATTCAATTTTAAAATTTTAATTCAACTTATTTTAATAATTTTTTGTTAAAAATTGATTAATTTATTAATTATCAATAAATATTTATTAATTAATAATTTATTATAAACTAAATTAAATCAATTAATTTTCATTTAACAATATCATTTTAATCAAACTTCAAAATTTTCAATAAATAAAGACAATTTTTTCAATCATATTTTAAATTCTTTAATTTTATTTAATCGTCAATCAGTTTATAACAATCTAATACCGATTTAATCTTTTAAACCTTAAATATTTTTTCTTATTGGTTTAACTTTCAATTCGGTTATTAAAACATTATAAATGAGACAACAATATTTTCCAAAATTATGTAATAGGTTGATTTAAGCTGACGACTCCAAACTTTAAAGAAAGAGTGAACAATACTATTGTGATGTGATAGGAAACTCATGACAAGACCCTCAAATTTTCATTATAAGAGATTGGTATTTTTTTTGTCTTTAATATTTGTGTCTTTAATCATATTAACTATAATTTTTTATTAAATAATTCTAAAATAATAAAACAAATAATAAATTTTTTAATATTATTTCATCTTACATGATAAGTGATTGTCACTAACTATCATTAATTACCTGTAAGAAATTACTTTCCTAGCGATAAACATATTCTAGTTTTCGAGGGTAAGCACGTGTAACATACCTTGATAATAAACGATGCACGTTGTCTACAAGATATCTTTGGTCGATGAACCATATCCGGCTAGTGATACAATATCTGGAATATCTCCTCAGGATTGGTTGGTTGTGATTCCTCATCGATTCCTTTGTGCTTATGCTTAACTGAGGACTACCTCCGCGTGATTTAGAACAACGGTAAACGGCCAGCACGGGTAGTTTAATTGATCTTCGGAAAAATAAAAAATAAAAAAAGAGTCTAAAATTTTGGGTTCGAATTTCGGTAGTGACAGTGTAGGAGCTTATTTAATGTGATGACTCTTTGTACACATCAAATATTGGGCCGCTTTTCTGAAAAATTGATTAGAATCAAACCGTAATTTACCTCCGTCACACAATAATAAGCCAAAATGAAAGGACGCTTAAGACGAACGTTCCACTTTTTCAGTCCAAGTGAGTCCAAGAACAACGGTAAACGTATGTTTCACCTGTCGAGCATCCCAATGCATGTTTAAAGATAAATGAAGCGCTACGAAAGAGCAAGGACGCAGCATGCATGGTGGACACACCTTTCAAGTATCATGATAAGGTGTAACTCTTTTAACTCATCTTGAAGTAGCTGGTTTACCTTGGAATAAAAGGTGGAACGTCCATTTTAAGTGTCTCCATATTTTAGCTTAATATTATATAAGGGAGGTAAATTATAGTTTAATTTTAGCTAAATTTTTTAAAAAACGACTTAATGTTTAATGCGTACAAAAAATCATTATATTGGACTAATTTACCTTGTTGACAGATGACGGAGACAAAAGTAGCGTCTAATCACATAAATCGGTTTTTTAAACGTGGAGAACCTTTTCTTTTTCTTTTTCTTTCTTTTTTATTTTTACCTCATGCAAATATCTAGCACTCGTCACTGTTCTTCTGTAACCTGTGGAATCAAAGTACGCAGTGGAATACCAGCAATGCGCAAGCACACAACCCATTACATGTACGACGACAGAAAAGCAATAACTTTTGCTAAAAGCAGAAAAACCAAACATCTGTACAGTGATGTGAACTAGTCTGCACGTAAATGGACTTGACCTTTTCTAGGAGAACGTGAGTGTTTTCTATCTCATCAATTTCATAAGGCTCGTGACTTTGTTACTTTCCCTCATTTGAGCAGTAGGCCAGTAGCCCTTATGACCTGAGAGCAGTCATGTGCACTAAAGATCAAATCATGGATGTAGCTTTCTTTACCCCCCACAAAAGTTGGAAAATTGTCTATATCCAAGCCACCCAGCCACTGTTGCCCCAAAGTGTCTGCCACCATTGTAGTGAGACTCGATAGTACCACTCATCTATTCTACCCCACAGCAGAAAGATGCACACCAACCCAGGGCACAACGATTTCATCGTGCTTTCTTATCCTTTTTTCTTACCATTTCGTAGAGCCAATTAATCAGATTTGGTTTAGCCAAATTCTGGCCGAACGGTGCGTTACTATTTGAATTCATAAGTTGGCAACCTTCTGCTGATAGATTTCGAGTGAAGATACCTGCGAAACAAAGGAAGACACGTCGGAGATGATATCCCGATTAGCCCCTCCGACGCTCAAGTAAGTTTTCTAGTGAAAGTGGCAGTGGTGTGAGGCGTGAGTCTTGCACCCAACAAAATCCTGAGGTCATAGGTTCGACTCCATGCGAGGACGAATCGCAGGGAGGGGTCAAATCTAAAATCCGACGTGACCAGAGGGGACAAAACTCAATAATATGGGCCCTCCCAAACCAAGACTGTTACAAGCTTGAGTACAGAAAGTTTAATTTGTCTATTTTTATTTTTATGAATATTAAAAATAGATATTTATAAAAATAAAAAGAAATAAATTAAAAATTCTTTTGTTGCTCTTTATAAGAATGTAAGAGTGGACTCTGGACTAGTAGTTTGTCTGTCCTTGCTGCCATTCTTGGATATCTACTCCTCATTTTCCAGCAAAAACTAGCACTTCTTTTGGTTGGAAAAGGAAGTTATTTCTGAATAAACAATAAGCATAATGTGTGTTCAAGCCTCCACTATTTAGAACAGACGAAGACGTATTCTTCTATATTATTCAATTTTCAACTTGAGATTATTGGAATCAAAGAGATAAAAATAATAATTGTTATAACTATAAGAGGTATCACCCACTAAAATACAAGAAAGTTGCGTAATGCTTCAACAGTTGGAGTTAAAAATGTCTCAACTTGATGACATTGGCTTTTATTTGTCTACATCATATACCGGCCTGATCCTTTCACACCTAATTGACAGCCTATTCTCGTGCCCTCTTTACAGCGATTTGTTTTGAACATGTAATTCATTGTTAGAAAGAAAGTGATTGTATTTACTGTATAGGAACCCAACCTGTTCATTTTTTTGTTCTTAATTCTCTTTGCAGTTGTGAAGAATGAAGTGGACTTGCCAACCCCCAAGGAAGTAGTTCCAAAGAAAGTTGTCATCAAATATGTTAAAAAATGCCCTTGACCTAAAAGCATAAGGATCGAATATGGACGAAATGTCATCACAAACTTTAGTAAAAGGAGAAACAGAAGAAGAGGAAGCATTGGCTGGACTTGGAGACAAACCTCCATGAATTATAAAAACAAAGGTAGTGTAGGGAATAGTACTGTACAATTGAAAGTGATGAGAAGAGGGACAAGCTAGTGAAGATGTGAAAGATACAACGACGATTAATTACATGCCATTGAATCAAAGCACCTCTCCTCCATCCATCCTTACATCAACTGTTCGTGTCTATTCTTTTTAAGTTAATATACGCCTGGACAGATTTTTGCTGTTCTGTCAAGCAAATCGTACCCAAAATATCGACTTGCGTGGATGCTAATCATGGACAGCCTTGGTCCTGCCTGGTTAAATCATTGCAGTTTAGTCTAATGTACTTTGAAGTTGACGGACAGCTAAACAACTTTAAATATTTGGGATACAGATTGCAATCAGAATCATTTAAGTTTCTGTCACGCGATGCAGATTCAGTGAAGTTCTCAACTTCGCTAATTATTTGCTAATACTAGAAAGCCTATGGAATAATTACGATATTATAACTTAAAAGGTATAATTACTTGTCTTTTGTTAATATAAATAACTTAGAGCCAATATAGATGATTCCAGAATTTCAACACGCCAATTTTTTTTTTTCAGAAGCAATGCTTATCCAATTGGAACGATATTATTTTGTTCTCAATATTTAAACACTAATCGTTTGCAAATTGATGTGTAGTACCAAGCGTTTCATACCTTGTATTTGTTTTGTTGGCGGTTGACTGCGCGGCGATCAAGCGTATGAATCCTCCGATGATTAGATGACGTGTAGTCCATGTCCACCGCCACGTGGATGCTCCTACGTAAGGTGTTATCTAAATATATTTTTCTCATTAAATAATAATTCCCATCAAATAACGAATAACAATTAAAATGGCCAATCACCTTCACAACAACGCGCCTATATATACACGACGCGTTTCCTGTTTCTCTCTCTCTGCTTCTGGTCTTTGCAATCTCCTTTCAGCACAAACATTTCTTCATCTGTATATCTCTTCTTCTGCCAAGGCCTCAATTATCTCGCAACACATACGCATCACTACTGCTTGCATTCTTCGGTCTGATTGTTGGCCTTTGGAGATTTGCGGCTATGAGGCTGCAAGACGAAACTGTTGCGTTTAAGATGGGAGGCGTTGATGCAAAACCAGAAGACGATGTGGTGGAAGAGGTCCCGTCGTCTATCCAGAGAAATCTCGTGGTTGTCGGTTACGCTCTTACGTCTAAGAAAATCAAGAGCTTTTTGAAGCCGAAGCTCGAAGGTTTAGCTAGGTATTAACTGATGTTTCCGTCGTCGTTTTCTGTTGAATTTTTTTTTTTGTGAGTTCTTCTTTTGATGTGTACTACCCGGGTGGAATGGAATATTCTGGGGATTTTTTGAGGTCGCTTTCTTTCGTTCAGTGGTGCACATGGTGATGTTTATGAAAATTAAATCTCTGATGGAAACTTCTCAATTAGGGTATATTTATCTCAGATAGTCTTATTTAACCATTTATTAATCCTGTATTGTGGGTGTAATATGGTAGATTGGCCTTTTTTACGTCATTGCTTTATGTTGCCTTTTCAGTGGTTTAATAGTTATGTTGGTAAGAATTTTTTTGTAGGTAGTTGACTTTTCATGTATATATTTGTTACCGTTTGCTGTGGGTGCAGGAATAAAGGGATCTTATTTGTTGCGATTGATCATAATAGGCCACTTTCGGATCAAGGCCCTTTTGACATTGTGTTGCATAAGGTTCGGCCTCGGCTTTGTATTCAGATTCCCTTTTACATTTTCTTTTTCCGTACTCAACTCCTAACAGATTCAATGAGAATCAGTTATCTGTTTGTTTTCCCCCTCTCGTATTGTTTTTTAGTTATTCTGCTAAAAAGAGGAAAAGAACATGGATCAATTGCTACACTTGTATGTTTAGCTATTGCCTCCTGCATCTATACATGACAACTGACGCTTTTTAATTTCCAAATTTTTTTATCTCTATTGCAGCTAACTGGAAGGGAGTGGCGGCAGATTCTTGAGGTAACTATTGCTATTTTTGCTACTCAAATCATTGGTGAACATGCATGATGCTGTGTTTGTTGCATCTCATACTTTCGGTGTGTCATCCGTCAAGGTAAAGGATTCAAAATGCATGGGTCTTATTCGTGTTTGATAAAAGGTGCATAATCCTTGCTCTTTCCTCCATCATGAATCCTGACCTGATCGTTGAGGTGAAGGCCAGCATCTGTGGACTATTCTACTTCCATGACCATCTAACTGGTTCCTTCAGGTTTCCTGAACATCGTCTGCAGAGAAACATTTCGACTATGATGGGCCCATGCATCATTAATTGATCTTTCATGGTTCAATTAGTTTGAAAACTAAGGGTGTTAATTAACAGTGGCTGTTTGCGAGACAGTGGTAATAAGTTTTCTACCTATAACGCTTTGTGGATTCTTTGATCTAGTACGGTATCGTGTGGCTTGGAATTCTGTTGTTTGAACTTGAAAATTCGATTTTTTGTTTGTTGGATGTGTACTTCAAGTCAAAGCCAAGTGCTTACTTGATTTCATAGTACACAAGTTATTCAACTCTTCTATAGTTTGTGTATGTATTGGCGATTAGGTCCATTTGCAGTGGGAAGTCTAACTTTCATTGTTGTTGCTTCTTCTATATTGTTCCTTTTATAATTCTTATATTGAACTTGCAGACATCCAAACTAGAAATGGCAAATAAATAGTTGGAAATGATAGGCTTGAACATTTGGGCCTAGATATCAAATGAGTAACTTGATTATCCAGATCTTGAACTCTCTAGTGCTATTGTTTGCTTGCTGTTGCTAATGATACATGCATAGTGATCTTGTCTAATTGTCATTTGGCATTACAGTTCTTGCTATTTGTCCTGCCTGAGTTGAGATTCTGTATATCCATCAGGTTCCTTTTTTGTTTTCTTTGCCTTTCCAATATGAAAATTGTTTTTTAGGTACTTGATACTTCTGTTTGTTTTACTGTAACTATAGGATTACAGGAGGACGCATCCGGATGTCACTGTTCTTGATCCACCAGATGCCATACAACATTTGCACAATCGTCAATCCATGCTCCAGTGTGTTGCTGATATGAATTTGTCTGATTCTTATGGTAATTATTATTCTCCTGATGTTGAATTTTGATGTCAGTTTGTTATTATAGATTTCACTGTTTATTCATTGAAGGTCAATCTGCATTTATGATATTATATTGCAGGAAAAGTTGGTGTTCCTCGTCAATTAGTTATTAAGAAGGATGCGTCATCCATCCCTAATGCGGTCACCAAAGCTGGTTTGATGCTACCACTGGGTATGATTATTGAACTTTTTTGTCTCGTACTATTACCCTGTATGTTTCAGTGTAGATTGAACATCACTATCTGGAAACTGATTTTTAATAGACATATTAGGAGGGTTCTATGTTCTTTGCAATTGGTCATAACATCTCTTATGCATACTAAGTTGCCCACTTGTTTCAGTTGCAAAGCCACTGGTTGCTGATGGAAGTGCAAAATCTCATGAATTATCTCTTGCTTTTGATCGACACTCACTGCAAAAACTTGAACCTCCTCTTGTTCTACAGGAGTTCGTTAACCATGGTATGAAGTTAATAATTTTACTTTTTCCTTCCATCTTCATGTCTACCGTAATTGTGATGTTAATTCATAAATTCTGTTACTTTTGGGATCTAGGAGGTGTTATGTTCAAGGTTTATATTGTTGGGGATGCTATAAAGGTTGTCAGACGGTTCTCTTTGCCGGATGTCTGCAAGCGGGAGCTTGCCAGCAACGCTGGTGTTTTACGTTTTCCAAGGGTTTCTTGTGCTGCAGCTTCTGCAGATGATGCTGATTTGGATCCTCGTGTTGCTGGTTAGTTGTCCCCTGAGTCTTTTAATGTTAAGTTGTGCCTATATAGTATAGCTTTCTTTGAACACACAGCTTAGGTTACGTGGTATGAGCTTACATTCTTCTTATAGATCTAGGGGTTCAAGTAGTCATCAACTGTTAGCTTGGGTACCATGGGGTATGTTGTGATCTCTTGAGTTCTTGCGGCCATACCCACAGCTTAAGCAGTTTGTATGGTAAGACATGCATTTACTGCTACAAGCATATTCATAGATCCTTAAAGCAGCAAAAGATATTTCTATTTCCAGCTTTGTCTATGTAATTGTTAGATAAGGTGGTGGCATAACTCTATCAAGGCTTTAGAATGTACAAGTCTTTCTAAGCTTCTCTTTTCATGCAGAGCTTCCCCCACGACCTTTGCTTGAGAAAGTGGCAAAGGAGCTTCGTCGCCGACTGGTAGTTTTCCTTACATTGACTGTTGATCTGCTTGCAGTATATATTGCGAGCCTTTGTTTCCTTGACATCTTACTTATTGTCTGCCTCTTTGTAGGGCCTCCGGTTGTTCAACTTGGATATCATCCGTGAGTATGGGAAAGGAGATCAATATTATGTCATTGATATCAACTACTTCCCAGGCAAGTGATGATGTATACGTTTTCATCATCTGTTCTTCAAATTCCAGATGTCATTCTCTGTTTCTTAGCTCCTGTTCAAAGCCTTATAGGTGTTTGTTTTTCACGGTCTATGACTGATTTATTTAATTGGCGCTATCTTATAAAGTGCAGGTTACGGGAAAATGCCAGAATATGAGCATATATTTACAGATTTTCTGTTGAACCTGGTGCAGAGTCGATACAAGAAAAGATCTGTGTAGTTGATGTTGGAAGCATGTCGAATGCAAATAAAGAAAAAGTACCATATTAGCAGCCTCATGATAACCTCAATGGGTATGTGAGTGATGGTAGCTCGTTTGCTCTTTGTTTACGACATAGTATTATAATTCCTACTTGTAGCTGGAGGTAGTCACATGCAAAGTGCAAGGAGCAACCTCTCAGCTTCTGTAATTTACTTGCATGCTGGCAGGATACAGGCCTGCTAATGAAAAATCTAACGTTCTTAAAGCTCCTAAACATATTGGCGTTGGTGTGGTGCTCCTGGGGCAACAATGTTCCCTTGGCCACATTGACCTGTAGATTCTGCATAAGGTATTAAGGTTAGGAACCGTTGCTAGTCGCGGAGTGCTCATAGTGCCTCGCATAGTTCTGCTGGATTTGCTCAGTTTTGGATTATTTTGTCTTGTTGGAAGGTGCCATTCAGATCTCCAATGTCTGGCCTGTACAGATGTTTGTTGTTGGTCGTATCCGCCTCCTAACTTGTATTGCGCAGCTGTAGAATAATACATCTCAGGTTTCCTGTACATTGAGCTGCCCGCCATTGTAGATTCTCTTTCTGTGGGATTAGAAATTGATGTTCTTTCCCTCGTAAGAACTAATATGTTAATTTATCTGCTCGGTTCCAAGGTCTTTTTCTGCTGAAAGTGATGTGGCTACGTCTTCCAAGCCTAGCAAGTGGTCACGGGTGTTTCTTGAATGTTTAACATGTTCTGATATGCATGCGGCAATTGAGAGAGTTTAAATTATGCAGTTTGAGCAAGAAAAATGGAAAATGGAAATAACATTAGTCTTTTTTTTTTTCTTTCATCAGGAAAAGGGATTCAAAAAAAGTGACCAGTTAGGACTTGCGAGAAGAGACTAGAACTTTCAACTCATAGGATCAATGGTAGTTAAGCAGCTGGTTAGTGGATTCCTAGTTAAGACGTAGTATTCGTCAACCAGTTTCGAGCCTTGCACTTAAATTTTGTTTGGAAGAAAAAACATTATCTTGTTTGAAACTAAAAATATTACAGTGGTTTGCACTCATTGTGAAGTTTCCAGTTTCGATTATAATCTGAAAGCCCTTCGGGCAGGTATTCAAATTATCAATGCTTTTGCCGTTAGAAGATCTTATGGCTCTGAAGTACTAAACAACCCTGGTGAATAATTAGGTGGGATTGATATTTCTTTAAGACGAGTGTATGAAGTCCAGGAAATTTACGTGTGCCTACAGGATTGAACATTACAATCGTAGAGTTTACAGGATAAATACATCTTTTACTCTTTTTCGTTCTATTGCTTTGCTCCAGATGATTGGTATTATAAAACTAATCTACAAGGGATTGGACCTCAAGCTTGAAGCTTGCTTGATTGTGAATATTCCAATTTATACACCAATAATTTCGGCGTCACAGTTCTTTTGCCACGTGTACATAACAAAGTTTTCTAATCGATGCATTCTTGTTGATGAGAACGGAAGTTCGGAAACTGCTGCGTAAGTAAGAGATAAGCGCTTAAAGACATGGGATGAGCTCCACACTTCCCCTCTTTTTACAGAAGTTCCGTACTCCCCAAGTATTGAGCCTTATCAGCTTTCTTTGAAGATAAGATTTCACTCCACGTCTCTAATACAAAATGGAGATGCTTATCCCGAGTTATATAATTATTCACTTCGTTCAATATTAAGATAACCTTGATTTGATTGAATAACGAACTCACAAAATCTAATACGACATCGTTTTCGTTATAGCCTTACAATTCAAATTTGGTGGAGTTTGTTCGGCTCTATTTTTGCACCTCACTTTTCTTCATTATATCATCAATTTTTGGAGCATAACAGCCCCTCTTATACATGCACAAAGGCAGCATATAATAATTTTGCCAACTATTTTACACCACATATCTTTGACAACTAATGACAGCAGTTTTCCACTAACATATTTTCTTCGTTATATATATATATATATAATATGTAATTATATCATCTTAGTGGTTAGTCTAATTTATTCTTTAATCATAACAGGAAGATCTATTTTCCCTTAAGAGAAGATATGATCCAATCTAAACTCGTCAAAGGGAAATACTTTGGATGAATTTATTGTGATTTAATTCTTATTGCTTTAAAGGCCTCATGGAAGAGAAACACATTAGAGCTGCCATTGTCCGCCAATATTTGCTTAACTTCAAATTTGAAATGTTCACTTTAATGATCATATTGCCTTTATGGGGATTACACTGGCCTAACTCATCCCCTTCAGTGAATACTATTTTCCTTTATGTTCCTATGTTTCCCACATTTGCAGTGTTGTCTACTTTTTAGGGATGTATTTGGGAGTTATACAGATAACTCAACCTCATTTAGGAGAGTATATCCATACCTTATGCAATTTCTTGAACTTCTTCTAAGGTATGGAATCTATCCATATAAGATTGATTTCTCTCAAGCCCTTTCTCGAAAGCAACTATAGCGATAGAGGTGCTGAGATTTGACTTTTTTCTTCTTCAAGGTTGAATCGTCATGTGAAATCCATTAGGGCCTCAGCATAACTTCCATATTATTTTAAATATTGTTACCAATCAATGGCGTCTAATTTATTTGCTGGAAAAATAAGTCGTGAATATGTTTTTGGGCACTTTATTGCGTTTATCGCCCTATGTGGATCCATCATCTTCCTAAACCATATAGTCTCTAAAGTATGCCATTAAAGTTTCCAGCAACATGTTTTTCATGAAAGGAATGTCAAAATTAAAACACGTGTGCTCCTAATCTTTACTTACAGAACACATCAGATGATGTTAGTATGCGCTAGTGTGTCGCAAGTAGCGTTGGAATTTTTCTCTTATTCGCCGACCTTTCCCAACTTTGCTGGTCCACCATGGTAGACCTCATCTTGTACCAGTTTTGATTGCTATGTACTCGAAGGTGATATACAACTGACCTCTTAAGTCATCGCAAGTGTGGGTCCGGACTGGAGGGTTACTATTAAGGTTAGTTGTCGTTGAATGCTTTTGAGTGTTTTTGAAAGGCTCATATAATCAAAGTTGGGAGATGGTTCTGTGAGTAGATGAGGAAAATTGTTGGTTCCATATTTTGTTAAAAGAAAAAATGTGGCTCTGTGTTCAATGGCTGTTGTTTCATAAGATCTACTCATAGTAGAACAATAGGTGCCAAATTCTGTACTCTTGGTGGGTCCGAAAATAGCTTTAGGCTTAGGTTTGAACTTTGAACTCAAAGTCTACAATGGGAAGACTATTGGGAATCATGATGTCTCAGCGTGGCATAGAAATTGATCCCTAGTAAAATAGATGACATCATTAAAACGCCCTTCTAACGTCAATAAAGGAAGTACAAAGATTGACAAGGAAAATAATCTGCATAACACATTTTCTATCAAATTTATAAACCACTACCTACTTTTTCCCTAAATCTTAAAAAGCCAAAGGAGTTTCTCTAGAGCGAGGATTATAAGCAGGCGTTGACTAGCAAACTTGTCACTTCGACGAAAACATGATAATCTAAAATCGTTAGAAAGGCTAGTCAAGTGGTTAATAAAGTTTGAATGAGTTTGTATGTAACACACCACTACCATAGTGCATATGCCCAGACATCTATAGATTTCTCCAAGAATATATCATATGGGAATGACATGTTAGAGCAATCACATTCACTTATTAAGGCGTCTTACATAATACAAGTATTTAAGAAGATCAAAACTTTTCATTTTATTCATAAACATGAGCATACATTGTAGCATTACAGTACATAATCCACATATATAGATTACTAACAACATCTAAGAGTTTGCTACTCTTCACATGATGTTTTACATGAAGTGAAATGTTACACCAAAATATCCTATCTAGACTTTTTAGTGTCAACTGACCGACCTTTGAGTCATTCTTGCTCCAAAACACAAGTACTAGACTTCTACTTGATCTGCTTAAGAGTTAGAACTCCTTTGAACCTGAAAAGCAACATTGCAATTATTGTGAACTTAGTGAGCGATCCATCATCAAAGTGCTCACTCATATCATCACTTATTAACACATATATAGTCTATTTTACCAAATATGTCATATAAATGAATAATCCACATCACATCACATACTTCATTGATTTCAACCATTAAATATTTCATCTCAGTTCAATGGGCATGTTAATTCAATTAGTGAATAAGGTATATCCATTCAATCATTTCATAACTAAGGATGCATATGTAAATGCACATGTGACTCACGTCCTTTTTAATTTGTTGTGACGAGAGCCTATATTTTTTTGGCCAATAAGAAGAATTTTCATTAATGTGAAACAATTACAACAAGTTCACACAATACATCAGAGTAAGAAAGAAGCAATACACATATGAGAACTAATCACTGTTGCATCTCTAACATATCACTTTAACTCATAACATCTAAGGAGGTGCTGGTTGTAACATCCCGTCCCCATATTAAAGGTTAGGACCTGAAATTTCAATGTATGTAGGCTCAAAGAGAGATTAAGGAAATGCATTTTCTTGCTCATGCATAATGTTAGCATATATGCACATGAGTATTGAATCTTTTCACAAAAATAAGTGTACATGCATTCATTGACAACTTCCAGGTATGATTGTTTTTAAATGTGATGTTATTGAAAGTGAGAAGTAGAGGAAGTGGAAAGAGTGATCTAGGTATGAGTTGAGACAAGAAAAGATTTGGAAACAAAATTGGCTGTGATTTGAAAAATGTTCACTGCATATGCTTCAATCTTTTAGCCATAACGTTTTCTCTAGTTGTCCAAACGAGATGATTCTTGATTAGGATTAATCTAGAGATATATGGCTATATTTCGTATAAAGACATCAAATTTCATTTCTATCTCTAAAAGTCACAAAATTTCATGAAGTTATGGAGTTGATCTAGTACGTTGGTGTGTGAAAATTCATCTTCGGAGTTTAGGGGCAAATTTGGGATTGATATAAAGAGATTTTAACCAAGGTACCTTCTGGAAAGTTGTAGATCTTTCTTTTATCTTTTCAACGATATATAGTATGAAAATTTAGGATATCGGAGTCAAAAGTTATGATTCTTATAAGGGGAGACATTCTGGCAAAAGTAAGACGCAAAAGTAAGACGCAGAAGTAAGACGCAGAAGTAAGATGCAGAAGTGAGACGTAAAAGTGAGACGCAAAAGTAAGACGCAGAAGTAAGACGTAGAAGTAAGACGCACAAGTAAGACGCAAAAGTAAGACGCACAAGTAAGATGCAGAAGTAAGACGCAAAAGTAAAACGCAGTGAAAGTAGGACGAAGTGAAACTAAGACGAAAGGAAAGTGAGATGATGCAAAAGTGAGATGATATAGAAGTCAAACGATATAATTGGCCTTTAAGATCTTCATAAAAGTTGTAGATTTGAAAGTACTCTTTCCAATAGTCTAAAAACGAAGTTAATCTGACATTTGTAGTGAGCGTTATAGCAATTGCGCCAAGACATGTACAATATGAGTAAAGATATGAACATGTTGGATTCTTTTGGCCATAACTTCTTCTCTAGAACTCCAAATCACTTTATTCTTAAACCATTGGATTTGTAAGACATTGCCTACATCTCCACCAATAATCATAGTCATATGAAACTAATGGGGAAATATTTAGTGAAAATAGTGGGACGGGTACAGTGAGTGTGTTCTTCAATAATATGAACTGGTGTTATCTCACTGAACATACTTCAGTATTTTGATGTTTTCTAGATCAATAGAAGTCCAAATGAGATGATTTTTGTTTTATGGTAAACTAGAAACATAGGGCTACAAATTATATGAAAAAAAATCAAATTCTGAATAGGACTCTAAGAGTTTCAAGTGTTGGATGAAAGAGTATAGGGTACTGTCTCAAAATAAAAGCAGTCAGGAGATATTGGGGTATAACTTTTACTCTACTGAATCAAATTGAATGCTTTTGGCATCATTGAAACGTAAGACAATAGAGAAGAGTCTTCTATAATAAAGTGTTATGTCAGAATAATCAAGGGCGCTTTTGGAAAGAAACTTATGTGTAAAAGACATAAAGCATAAATGGAAGGGGTAAATGGGACAATTCTCAATCATTAAAGGCATAATTGGAAGAATAAGTGTTGTCTTGCCTATAAATGCAGTAAAAACAGGAAAATGGAAGGAAGTAGAAGGGAAGAACAAAAATTTTAGGGAAAAGAGAGAGAATATCATAAAAAGGAGAGAGAAGTACAAAGGGAAGAAGAGAAAGAGAGAAAGAAGAGAAACAAGCTAGGATTTCAATTTCCCTAGCCTACAAGAGAGATTTTGGGGTTGATCAAGAAAGGAAACAAATAGAGAAAGAAAAGAACTTTCAATTGAGCTAAAGATCTCTTCATTTGGTTAAGAATCAAGGTAAGATAATTTTGAATTTTTTAGATTTTTGGAAGGATTCTAGTTCATTGAGTTTAGAAAATGTTGGGTTCAAGTATTCTAGAATCGATTTTTATGATTTTGCATTATGGGATTTTCCATTGGATTCCTATTGGATGATGATTTGGATATTTTGAGATCATATGAGGTTAGAAAAGAGATGAAGAGAAATTGAGTTATGATATAAAGTAAACAAGTGTTCTTGAGGTATAAGTTTATGAACAAGCTAGACACATGAAAAAGGTAAAGATTGAAAGGAGGATTTAGAAAGATTATGTACAAATGAAGTGTAAAGCTAAGTTAAATTAGACACACATGAATTATGAAATGGGAATGAGCATAATATATGTTCTAGAACATATGCCCGGGATTGTCATTGAGCATGCATTATACATAATTCATTATTACAATTGTTCATAAATGAATGTTTTTACGTGTGCAATTACTGATGAGTGTGCAATATGTGTTTTGTATAAATGGTTTGTGCAGGTCAAGTGTCCACATTCAGGGGTTCCCAGAATTTGAAAACAAATGCTAATCTGGAGCGTATTATAAGTTGACCTAGATGGTCTTACTTTATTTTTTGTTTTGTTTATATTATGAATTGAGTGATTATGAATGTGATTTGATTGTTGAAATTCGGACAATGAAGGTCCGATGATCGTGATATATGAATAAGATAGTGAAGTGCTAGTTATATGTGAATGTGATTGTTAAATGTGTTATGAATGTGTAAGTGTATTTGTATATGAATGAAATTGTGAATTCTCCACTTGAATGTGGAATGTCGGACTAAGGTCCAATGATATGAGAAAGGGATTGAATGGGATATGCAAATGTGAGTGATGCATTCCATTTTATGAATGCATGAAATATAATGACAGTTGTGACTAGAGTAGCCAACAAATAGAGCTTAAAGCTCAACGAGTGAAAACCAGCCTCAAGCTCACAAGTGATTCAGAGCCTCAGTCTCAATGATTGATGAGCCCTATATGGGACAGTTATCAATGAGCCCTATATGGGACAGTGTAGGCTCTTGGTCACAACAAAGTAATAAATGAAAAGTGAGTCTCATGTGCATTGCATATATATAATATAATGATTAGGTGCAATGAATATGAAGTGTTAAAATGAATGTGAAGTGTGAAATAATGTGAAATGTGAAATGTGTTTTGTGAATTATGTGTTATGTGATTGGGTGAGCCATCGATGATGGTCTCTCATTGAGTTCGCAAACTCACCCAAAATTTGTAACTATTTCTCAGGATAAGAAGAATACCCCGTTAGGCCAACAGGAGTAAACGTACAATATTCAAGTGAAAGATAGAGGTCGGGATCAGTTTGCATCTGCTTTGCATTTTTCCCATTTTTGTATTGAATTGTATTTTCCACAACTTTTTGTATAAATTGATATTCTGAAATGACTCAAGTATTTTGTAATTGTGAAAGGGCCCTAATGGCTATTGAAGTTTTTATTGATGGTTTTGTGTTATTTGAAAATGTTTATGAATGAATGTGGGCTCAATTTGAGTGTTGATTTTCACAAAATATGCTATTGATTTCAAAAAAACATTTATACTGATTTCTGAATAATTGAGTGCTTTAGCATGTCACCCTCGCGGGGCATGGACTCAGATATTACCATCGATGTTGGGTTCGGGTCTTGCTGGAGTGAGGTGCTACATCCACAACCTCCATTTTCTCATATTATGACATATCATCACTTTTCTCACTATTTCTATTAGCTTAAACACTTAACACATGCTCCTGCTTGTGACTCATACTCATGCGACTCAAACTAAGGATCAGTTGCTACTGTCTTCTATGACCTAACTTAAATGCATGTAACTTGACACATATTTCAAAAAATGCCGATACAAGAGAGTAATTTTGGGCTCTGATACCACATAAATGTTACACTGCACTCCTACAAGACACATACATGACATTCTGAGGGATATCCAAGTCAGTGCCCCGTGAGGGTGGCATGCTAGAGCACTCACTCATTTAAAACTCAGTACAATTTTTTTTTGAAACCACAAACATAAAGTGCAAAAATCGATAATCAAATCGGACCCACTTTTTTTCATACGTATTTTCAATCGTAGCACTACAATCATCAGAAATTTCAATAGCCATTTCGGCCCTTTACAAATACAAAATACTTGTCAAAATTTCATTACATTGTAAAAATCATATACAAATATTTCTAATTTGGAAATTTATTTCAAAACAAAAATATTCGAATACACAAGTTACAATAATTGTGGAAGAATTAATATGATGCAAAATAAAGGAAATACTAATGCAAACGCCAACTAATCCCAACCTCTATCTCTTACTTACATGTTGTAGGTATACTCTCGTTTATCTAACGGGGTACTTTTTAGGCCTGAAAAATAATTACAAATTTTGGGTTAGTTTTGTGATCTCAATGAGGTAACCATCATCGATGGTTTACTCAATTCATGCAAAACACCATTTCATGTAACATGTGATCACAGTTTTGCATAATAAATCATGTATCACATTTTTACCCCAGTATAGGAAATTTTAGCATTTCAATCAATCAAACATACTTTATATAATTGCATATGAAATGCTCTTGAGACAATTTCCATTTATCACGTTGTTGTGACCGAGTTTTGAACTGTCCCATATATATTTTAGATACCAAGCTCATCAATAACTGTCCCTTATCCATTTAGGGGATACAGGGCTCATTATACATAGTGAGCCTTAGGCTCTTAATCACTCTTTGAGCTCGAGCCTCTTTTCACTTGTTGAGCTGTAAGCTCTTATCGGTGACTACTCTGGTCACAACAGCCATTTTCTGATTGTGCATTCATGAATGGAATGCATGTACCACAATCACTCACATTACAAAGCACTTACGTCTTTACATTCACATCCAAGCAGCACTTAAATATACATTCTACATTCACAATCATTGGACTATTTATCCGGAATCAACAATCAAACACATTCATTTATTATTCAAAGCATAATGTAAGCAAACAATAATTGAGAGAAATCATCTAGGCTACTCCTAAGTTACTCCCGAAGCTAATGCCTGGAAGTGTCGGCAACGTCTAGAGGTTCACATTCCAGTTACTCCTCTATATCAAACAACATACACATATATCACAATATGCACAATTATAATTGTTCAATAATGCACATGTATGAAACGAATT
>JANITW010000006.1:10983992-10999868 GCA_027564335.1 Erythroxylum williamsii | reverse complement strand
AAATGTTTAAGATACTCACTATAGATCTTATATGGTTTTAGGTACATCTCGGAAGTGAAGGAGCTAAAGTGACCCGAAAGCATGTTAATTGAAGTCATCTTCTCAATTTCCATATTTTGTTCATTCATGGAACAAGAACAAGAAGAGCATTAAAAGAAGAAGAGACGAGTTAAGAATGTCAAGTTAAGAAAAAATTGTTGGAAAATTGTCACAGTCGTAAGTGAAGTCTCACAACTGCGATATGCATGCTTCTCACCATAAGCTTCTCACGTTGACAACCCTTCCCAACTTCTCGTCTTGACATTTAGTGATTCCAAGTCTCACCAACCAGCTGCCTCCTATGCACTTGCCATGCTCTCAAGTGATAGCTCCCAAGCATGCCATGATTTTCATCTAGTCAACTTCTTCTCACGCCAGTCCCATGTATGCTTTAGTGATGCTTGCTGCCTTCTCCCATACTTTTCACATTACCAGCCAGTTGCCTTCTTTGTCACCCAGCCAACATGATTCTCACGGCCATGAGAAGCAAGTCATGGTTATGACTTGTTAAGTCACACCTTTGAGGCCTTCTCACACCTATGAGAGGCCACTCATGGACGTGAGAAAGCCAAGTGTTGTTTGTTTGTTTAAACGACACTTTGTTTAAACTTAAAAGACTACCACATAAGGAAAGGGGGTGACAACACAAAAACATGAAAGTTTTGGTGTGTTTTCGGCTGAAAGGAGAGAGAACTTCGAGGACTTTAGGAGTGCATGAAGAGGGTGATGGAAGCTTTCCACCGTTAGAGACTCATAAAGGGGTAGCTTTCTAACGCTAATTTGAAGGTCACATCGACAGCGACAGCCCAGTTAAGCATTCTTTCCTTATATTTGTTGTTTCTTTCTCTCTTTAGAAATTGATTATATTATCTGATTTGTATGGATTTGGATATTATGAATAGATAATTTTAATGTGTTCATTGGATCATTTTATTACAAATCCATTGCTAGAATATTCAATGTAATCAGTAATTGTTATGTTGAAATTCATTTGTAGCGACTAATGGTTCGTAGTCATCATGGATAATATAACTTAAGTTAAATAACGCATTATATATGATTATTGCCTTGATTAATCAGATTTTTTAATTCATAATGTGATTAGCCAATTGAATATGGAGATCATATCCTAGGTTATTTAATAGCTAACTTTAATTAATGATTGTATCTTGATTAAATATAACCTAAGGAAAAATTGAGTTAATGGATTAACCTATGATTAATTGTTTCTAGGAGAGGTTTGAGAACAACAAATCATCGAAATATATTTAATTAGGATGTAGGCTGAGATATAACCAAAGAACCATATTCCTAACAAATTCACCACTTTCATCACCTTGCATGTTTTCTTTAATTTGTTTTTCTTAGGTTAGTTTTATTTTATTTTCTTATTTCAAACCAACCAAAACCCCCCATTAAAACCTAAACATTGATTAATTTCGTTTTAACAACTTTACATACACACTCTATGGGGTCGACCTAGACTCACCACTACTACACTAATAGTCTGGTTCTTATTTTGACTAACGTTACGATGTCCTGTCAGTCACATATTTTTGTTTTGAAGATTTAACCTTTTCAACAACAGCATTATCATCCATTTTGGTGGAGCTTATTATCGAATCATATATAGGGGACATTTCTAGAGTTTAGAGGCTTATCAAGCACACAAGTATCTTTTTGGTCAACTTTTTACCTCAGTGACTTTAATAGCACTTGTGCTTTAGAAATTATTTTTTTATTAGCCTCAACATCCTTAGAAATAAGATTAGTATTGCATATGAACCTCCTTCACTAAGTAACAATTAATTACAGCACCACTTTTTGCTTCTTCGTCTCCTTTCTGGCCGCCTCATCATTACTTCCAATCCCAACATTTTTAATAGCAAGTGATTTATGTTTAGAATTATTTCTAAAATAATTTACCACACCCATCTGTTTCAATCAACTTCATTTTTTATTGTCATTCCCATCATAGAGCCCAACCCCTCTATACCTACCCACAACATTAATCTCATTGATGAATATAATACACGATGATTTTGACTTAGGTCTTTTTTTTAAAAAAAAAAATCCCCCATTCTCAATGCCCCAACACTAACAAACAATTTTATAAACTCTGAAGTCACAGAAGAGAAGAATCACGATGAGAATGAAGTCACGATATTCATGACTGAAGAAAGCAAAGGACTGTTTGAAATGGATGGCTACGTTTTAGGGTTGAATTGATTCCAAAATATTAATTTAATAACTTAAACAATTATAAAATTAAGAAAAAAATACTTTTTTAAAAAATCATATCATCGTCCATTCAACATCCAAATAGTCTAAGTTATCAAATTGACATACCATATCAGCTGGATTAATGGTCTAATAACAAGTAATTAATATAAACCAGATGGCATTAGATTTTGTGGTATAAATAGTACCATTATATAAATGCTAAGATGAAAAGTTATACGTACTAAATATAATAACTAGGGATAAATTAGACCTTTTACAAAATCTTAGGTGTCATTTGCACTTTGGCCAAATAAATAGACATTTGATGAGCTTCGAGGGTTTGTACAAAATGAAGCCTCATAAATCAATAAAAGTAGTCAAAAAAGAAAAGGTTCCACAAGCTAAGTACAAGGGAGAAGCTGTCAAAAATTAAGCATGAAAAGATGCCTCGTCCTCAAGAAAATGCCCAGTTACAGGGTAATAAGTTTAGTCCTAGACAAGGCTTGCAAACTTAATTAACTAAACTATCTTCTGTTGCCTCTTTGGCTACATATCCCCCAACAAGCACATCTTAAGGATGCAGTCAATAAAATGTGTTCTAGTTAATTAAGCTTTAATATCATATAAAAGTAATTGAAGCCTTTGATGAACGAGTTCGCCATTCTATCATAATTAAGTGACTTGAACATTTTACTGTCCAGAAAATCATAACAAACTTATAGCTTTTAAGCCACAATGCCTTCCCTACTGAACATTCAAGACAGCTAACTTTTAATTGTCAGTCTGGAGTGCTTCATTGGCACAGTTCTTGAATTCGATCGAAGCCATTTTATTACAAATTGTCCGGGCACACAAGGCCTGCAGGAGATTTATTAGAAACATTGTAATACAGAAGTTATAAAACAAATGCAAGAAAGCTGTACTTACCTCATCATGTTATGCTCAGTCAATATCTAGATGATCTCCCACTCGCCTTCGTAAAAGTATTGATGGTCCTAAGGGGGATCATGCCATGCAAACTTTAATATTCAATTGTGAGTAGAAGACATCGTCTTTAACCTTGGCCTTCCTTGCCGATTGAACTTGATAGGAAATCCTTGCTTAAGCACTACTTCCGCCGTCCCTCCTGTAGAACTTAGGACATGCTTGACTTGGTGCATGTCACGGGTATGAATTATGTACCGTACCAAATGAAAAACGGTATAAAATATATATGGTTTGTACTGGTCAGTAATACTGATATTTAAAATACCGATTAAATATTGAATAGTACTGTAAAGTTTAAAAATTTTAGTGACTGAATTGTAAAAGAAAACTTTAACCTAATTAACAAAGGAAGCATCAAAACAATACAGATAGACACTCACTCTCCGTTACCTTAACTTCAGCTCTCTCTCTCCTTTCCATGCATCTTCATTCTTCACTCTTTAAATCATCAATTTTTTTTCCATCGTGCCATGCTCCACTACCCAAACCCAGTGTTGCATGAGGCAACAAGCTTCCTTTACCTCTACTCAGATTGCCTACCTAAGTTTGCTCTCTCCATCGTCATAGATGTTTCCTCTCTCCACTCCATTATCACTACTCTTCTCCAATCCACCACCGTCGCTACTAACCTGCTCTCTCCACCGTCACAGATGTTTCCTCTCTCCACTCCACTATCACGTCGGGCAGATAGCAAAAATCCAGGATTTTCATATCTAAGTCCAAATTTATTTGGTTTGACTCGACCCGTCCGACCAGACTTGTCAGGACCCTAACTTGATTATAATTTCTAATTTTTTGTGTGCTTTAAGTTGCTTGTTTTTGCTCTAGACTGCAATTGCATTGTGTTTTGGCTGCATCATGTGTGTTTTGTGAATGGTTTATCATATATATAACGGACAATTTGAGTTTGAAAGTTGAAATTGTTTGTATGAGTTGGTTCAATTTCAATAACATTTAGGCATTGTAAATCTATGAAGAATTGAAATCAAACAATATAGTCAATGAACTATGAAAGAATATTTATGTAATGTGATTTGTAAATTGTGTATAATTCAAAAACATGTCATATTATTTGTTATTTTAATAATCATAAAAATGAGATCAAATTTGATTTATTAAATTGTAATTTGTTAATTAATTTATATGAAACATGCAATTTACTAATTATTGTTTGCATATAAAAAATTCAACATATGATTAATCTTTTAAATATAAGATTAATATACAATTAATCATTTAATCTATGTAATTAAGTTAAGAAAAATAAATGTTTGCATTTTTATATTGTTTGTCTTATCATTAGGAAATAAACTTATAAATATTAATCTTATCTTATAGGTGGTTAAATACATAATAGAAAATCATATGTAAATTTATGAGAGAATACTCATCACTCAACATAATGTGAAATTGTAAATGTTTAAATCATTTTTGTGATGTGTATTGTCATAAAGAAAAGTTATTTTTACAATGTGTGCTACTATAAAGAAAGATGTAAGATAAAGTCTGTGTAGAATCTAGATATGTTTATAATTGAATATTGAACTTTTATAGTTATGTAATGATATTATTATTATATGCAAAAAAATTATTTTTGAATATGAATCTATTAATTTAATTTTGACATATGTCTTCATTTATGTTTACATATAAAGAAAGGAAGTTCAAGAACTCTTGATAATTCAATCACTTCAGGAAGATTCAATAATCCACCTTAGTCTTATGCTGGAATAGTTCCTGGAATAAAGAATCATATCATTTATTTGTTTTGCAACAAGCATTTGAAAGGCAAAGGAATCATTACATTAAAGAAGCATTTAGCTAGGATAAAGGCTATGTAGAGCCTTGTAAAAAAAATGAGCCATAATGTGAAATGACAAATGAAGACTTTGTTTATAGAGTATCAGTATGAGAAAGGCAAAGATTAAGTTACAAAATTAGTAGTGGAAGTTCTTTTATTGGTGGTTATAATGATAATCAAAATGTTAAAGGTGATAGTATTCCTACCCAATAAGAAGGTAATATTGTACCTGATGTTAGAAAAAGAAGAAAACATGCGTTTAATTTTATTGCTAGGTGTATAATTTTTTTGCACCATAAAAAAACACTTAGAGTTCAACTTTCAATCCATAGTTCCTTACAATTTAGAGAAGTGGCTCATAATATGGATATGAGAATGGCTAGATGGTGGTATGATTTAGATATATTATTCAATGCTTTTCAATCTTATTACTATCAACTTATGGTAGATGTTATTGCTTCTTACGGTCCAAGATACAATGCTTCTTTAATTGATGACTATAGAGGTAAATTTTTAAGTAGCTCTGTTTGTGAAATAAAAAGTTATTTGGATGAAAGAAGAATCACTTGGGCTACTTTTGGGTGTTTAGTTATGTGTGATAGTTGGATAAATAGAAGACATGAGCCTATTATTAATTTTTTTGGGTTTATTTTGTAAAGGGGACAATGCTTTTGAAGTTTATTGATGCATCTAGTCTTGTTAGGAATGTTGATACTTTATTTGAAATATTTGATGACGTTGTGAATGAAGTTGGGCTAGAAAACATTATTCAATTCATTACTAATAATGATTTCACTTATAAAGTAGTTAGAATAGGATTACAAAGCAAGTACAATTCATTTTATTGGACTCTTTGTGCTGCATATTGCATTGACTTGATGTTGTAAAATATAGGAGATGCTAGGTATTTTCCTATTATTGATACTATGTAGAAAGCAAAAAAGATGACCAAGTTCATCTACAATTGTACATGGTTCTTAAATTTAATGGGAAATGATTTTACTAAAAGTAAGAATTTACATCCTCCTACTATTACAATATTTGAAACACATTTCTTATCTTTTAATGTTTTATTATGATAAAGAAAGAGTTAAGACAAATGTTTACAGTGATAAGTATGTTACATCTTAAAATGTTAGGTCTAATATTGGATTGAAGGTTTCTAGAATTATACTTAAAGATGATAAATTTTAGTCACAATGTCAATTTTTCATCTAAGTCTATGAGCCTTTACTTAGGTTACTTCATCTGATTAATAGTAATGAGAAGGCAAAATTGGGTTATTTTTATGATGCACAGAGAGGGCAAAGGAAGCAATCAAAGTCAATTTAAAAATAAGTCTTCTTTGCACACGCCTTATCTTGCAGTCATTAATTAGAAATTGGAAAGACAACTTTACTCTCTGTTGTTTATAATTGGGAATTTTTTAATCTTATTGTTTATTTTAAACCAAGTTTTGTAAAGAAAGTTAAAGTTAATAAGGAATTGCTAATAACTAATACAACAATTTTTGCCCATGAGGTGAACCAAGATCTCCTAAGATCACAAATGGAGATATGTATGGATGCTTCTAATGATTTTAGGATACCAATTATTATTCGTTAAAGAGACAAACTTAATCCAGGTATAAATACTTTTTACTTTTGTTACTTGTTGAAAATTAATCATCTCATTATTTTGTTTATAATTTACTTTTGTTATATTACTGATAAGTGTAAATTGCATTGTGTTTTAGAGCATAGTTTATATATGTTTAGCATCATTTAGTATGTGTTTAGGTTAGAATTGTGTTAGTTTGTTAATTATTTGTGTTTTAAGTGTTTTATAGGTTAATAAAAGCTTTTGAGCTTAAATATTATGTTTTTGAACTACATTAATGTGTTTGTTAGTATTTTAGGGCCAATATCGAAGAACAAAGGAGTTTCAGAATATATTCGGCCGAATCAGGCCATGATCATGATAGAAAACTCAAATGTGGGCCACAATCATGGCCTGCGCTGGGTAAACTTGCAGTCGCTTACGAATTTTATTTTTTGAGGGACTTTTTGGACCTTTCAAACCCTAAAAAGACCCTAGAGTTACCTAAAACATAAAACATTATTTAAAGAACATTAAGAGGAGCATAAAGGAGTTTTTTTACATCAGCCACACTTGAAACCCTAAAGAGAGAATACCGAGAGAGAGAAAAAAGAAGGAAGAGGAAGAAGAGGAAGATGAAGCTGACTAGATAGGCTTCTCGGATCAGGAGGCTTCCTGACGTCGCTACCTTCCGTCGTCTATTTTAAGTCATTATTTCCTTTTTGTTTCAATTTTATTTATGTATAGAATTGAGATAGATAGTATGATGATAGGATTTGGAATATTGATGATGTTTGAAACTCTCCTTCAGGATTTTTATTTTGATTTAATGATAATTTAGTCGATATGTTTATTAGATGAATATCGTGATTTGATTAAGTTCTTACACAATTCGGTAATAAACTCAGAGGCTGAACTAAGAGAAAAATGATTAAATCGAATTAATGAGAATTAGGCGATTTAATAGAAATGTGTCAAATCATATTGGTAATTGTACAGAGAGAGATCTCGTGTGATGTTTTGATAGTTTATTAGAATGCTTCAAATCTAATTTAAGGTTTTAGATAGTTTGTGAATTAAGAGATTGCAAATTCCGCAATCTGATTAGGGCTTATAATTTACAGTTTAATGATTATAACTCAAGAGAGAATAATCAACCCTAGGATAGTCTACAACCAACACTCCATTGGCACATAATCGACTAAGTTAGCATTAATTATAAGTAAAATCTTGTTTCTCATAAATTGGTAAATTTCTTAGGTTGATTTCTATTGTAATTGCGTATGCTCATTTGTTAATACTTTTGTGTTTAATTTCTGATTTGATTGGTTGAATTCAATTCTCGTAATTAATTTCTGTTACATCTTTTATTTTCAATTTTATAGTTTTTTTAGTCTTAGATTTTAGGATTATATTACTCTCATTCCTTGTGGGATCAACACCTTTAATACTACGCTACAAATTGTGCATTAGCGAAATATTGAGGGTTTATAAGATTAAAACTTATCTCGATTGCTTACGACTTACAGTTGCTTAATAGGACCAATTCGAAAATGGTGTTCTAGAATTGCAAAGTTTACAATTCAAAATCTAAGTCAATGTGTGAGTGCAATAGGGTGTGAAAGGAATTTGAGTCCAAATCCTACAGAGTTAGTATACATCACCTTCCTAAATTGCTTGTTCGAGGTTCGCTCCAAATTAGACATTAGAAGTTTAATACTATTTTTATATGCTTAAGTATTTTTAATCCAAATATATTTAAACCATTAAACAGTTGAAAAATCAAGATGAGATCAGATCCCAACCATAGTAGAATAATTACAAAAATTTTCTGTATTTTGATTTCCTGAAAACCAAGATTACTTTAATTATATTAAATGATTAACATATAAATCATAATGAAGCTTAAATCTTAATTCATACCATATTCTAAAGTTTGATCATTTTCTTGTCATATCCTACAGACCATTTTCAAAATTGGTATATTTCAACTACTATAATTGCACAAATGTTCGACTTATGATATTATCCATAAAATAAGTTGAGAGAACTTTGTAACTCTTACAGAGATGATTAAGCAAGAAGTACTAGCTTTATTATAACTTAAGCCTATTTATAATAAGTTTTGAACATTTTAGTAATTTAATTGAAATTAAATTCTAATTGTAGTTAACTTTAATTAAAATTACAAATAATTCTAATTAAATACCAATTATGTTCAAATATGATCTAATATCTCATTTTTCAAATAAGATCTAATATCTCATATTGATCCTTATTTATTAAATATCTCATATTTAATCATAAATTTTCTCAAATTTTATAAGTAAGTAACTTGATTAAAATAACTTTGATCTCTTCAACTCATTCTTTTTGTGAGACCTATTAGGTTACAAATATGTTAGTTATAATTATAAATTCCAATTCTAATTCATAATTAGAATTAGGTAAATTAAAACTAATTATAAATTCTAATTCTAATTCATAATTAGAATCGGATAAATTAAAACTTCTTTTAATTTATCTTTAATTCTCCAATTAAATAATTTATAATCATGAATCAAGATAGGTGTCTAGCAACACTTCATGACCACCCAAATATTTATGAACGTTAAAATGATTTTGAATAACCTTTCCATGTATGATTTTTTGTATAATGCAATCATTTCATCATACAATGTTTCGATTAGACAGAAAACATGAAATTAATATCTATTCTATTTAGAGTCCAACCATATTAGTTCTCCAATATTCACTATTGATTCAATTAATGACATTTATAAACTATTTACAAAATGTCATTTTATCTTGATCAAAGATTTCCTGAATCAATTATTATTAAGAACAACAAAACATTCTCCCTAATTACTTCCTATCTTAATCATTCAACTATCTCAATATAGTTCATGTTACATCCAACGACTATCAACTGAACTACCCATAATTAAAATAGGTTAGAAGTAGTATCAAAACATAGCAATTCCTATACAAGATAACTTTAGAGTACTTAAGTCAAAGGATCACTTATACAATAATCACAATGAGAATTTTCATAGACATACAAGTAATATTCCAAATAAAATTTTCATATCGAGTCAATTCAATGAACTTGTTTTCTAACAAGCACCTACACGTTTACTTAAGTATTTCCATACTTTAGTCTATGAGATCGACTACTTCCTTAGTGTGCTAGTTTTTTATGTTTTATTAATACCCAGTCTTAATAGAACAATAACTGGGAAGAATTTAGGGATAATACATAAATGCAATATGAATCTCATAATCAAAATCTTATCGTAATTTCATTTGCAATATATAATTATCTCATAAACTTTATCATATATAGGGATGGCAATGAGTTGGACTAGGGCTAGGCCTGAGGTTAGACCAATCATTGGGCTATCAGCCTGAGCCTAGGCTCTAGTAGGCTAGGGGCAGCTCAAGTATAAGCTTAGGCTTGAGGTAGTTGACTTACTTTTTAATGATGTCATTTTGTCATTACTCGTCGGGCTAGAGTGGGCCAAGCTTGTGCCCAATTACTTAGCCTAATCATATACATCTAAACATGTACAAGATAAGAATGACTTTAAATTATTTTATCATTAAAATACAACCAATTTATTGCTTTAAGGTATAAACTAACAATCTCACTTGTACTAAGCCAATCATTTAAGTATCTTATTCCATATTATCATATGATGATTATACTACTGTTGGGACAGTGGCTTAATAAGAGAATTATACAAGATTCTATATTATGAACACTTTTTTAAATCTTACAACTCTCTTCTTAATTATCATCATTATTAAGAAATTTTTCCTAAATACATTTTAAATCTTTAATGCTACTTTAGCTTTTTTGACATGCCTAATGACTCTAATGTTCTACAGTACATTATTGTCTTGCACAATGCAATGAGCTATATCAATTTAAATTTCATTAAAGAACTTATTGATCCAATTAATCATTTCCACCAAATGAAAAATTTATTATGACTTAATTAGCAACCATTGTTATATTGGAACCTTTCCAATCTTGAATGATATTGTACTAAGTAAATAGAACTTAATTAGGATTTACTTCAAAAGTTATATCCTTATCAACTTGAACTCAAACATTAACTCATATATTAAATAATAGATATCTTTAATACTTTATAAATATCTGATATCTCAAATACTAAACATATTTAGTACTTTACCTATTGGACTTAAAATTGGTGAACAATTTCCAATCTATTCTTATAGATCTAATTTCCAGAATTAAGTTGTTACCTTTTTATATCCAATAAGAGTTGTTCTTGGAAAATTATATTTTCAATAATTGAAAATTATAATTGTTATTGTTTATGAGCATTATGTCTCCACATGCTCCTATTAAAGTGAACAATTATATTCCTATAACCTTTTGTAAACATGATAAGTTCACAATCATCTCAAAACAAACTATTTGAATTCATCAAGAAAGTGAATCTTTCAATATCTCGTAGCCTTTCAACTATACACTAAGTGTATCAACAAAGACACTAGTTCTAATTGGACGTACAGTCATGAGATTTGAACTTTTCAAGTTTCATCTTACTCCCACTACTTATCTTGAGAACCATTCTCTTATAAGTATACATTAAATCAAACAATTTGTGATGGATCTGTAAGATTGTGTCCAACCTTTTGGATATCTCATAGCCTTTTATTATCCAGTTTAATTCTAAACTTAACGGATAATATATGTTTCAACCAACAAGCATCACATCCTTGAATCATTAACTTTGGCTCTTTCAAAGACTTAGCATTTCATAACTAAAATGAAATCTTACTAATTGATTTAAATGGAACTATTAAAGTTAAGTTATTATCCTAGGCATAACTATAGAAGAAATAATATTTCATCATACAATGTCTCATCTTGTATTTTCATCCTTACATAAATCCATACATTATGAAATTTTGTTATGAATCTATTCGCTAGAGAATCTCATTTCTTATAGATGATAGAAAATTTAAAACTCATTACAACAATCTCATCTAAGTGCTTTAGCATTCTTAATGCTTAATTTCTACTTAGATTTAAACAATTTAAAGTTTTAAATCAACACTTTATTTAATACATATGACTATATCACTGAAATTCATTAGTAATATATTGAAATATAAGTATCATCCTTTTATGAATTGTTATTCCATCTAGTATATCACATGTATAAATTTAATAATTCAATACCATCATGATCTTTTCACAAAAGGTTGATTTGGTTATTCTTCAACTTGACAAGTTTCAAAAGTTTCATACAATTCATGATCAAAAGGATATAAATATCCTTATATGTAACTTTATGATTCTCCTTATGTTGATTTAACCAATATTGCATAAAAGGATAATCTTGGTTATCCAACTGTTGTTCTTGTCATTTATGATAAGCATAAGTCTCCTTTGATCCAATATATATAAAATATTTGTATAAAATTGGGTTAATTACTTTTATTCAACAATCTATTTCTTATCATGCATTGAACATTATAATAATGTTGAATTTAAATTTTGTATCAAATACTCATAAGCATGAACTAAAATACATATGATCCCTATCATATCTTGTATAAGAAAGAAAATTCATGGAATTATTTTTTTTAATGACAACTATTATCATACTATAGAAAACGACTTTTATTGTCCATGTTTATGTTTTTAGTAGGTTAAATTAAGTGGAACAATTCCAAGAAGGTATTATAACTTTTAACTCTACTTTTATGCAATATCTTGCATCTTATTATCATGGTGTTGACATACATCTTACATGTTCTTTTCAAAGTCTATTGTCAACTCAAAGTATGAATATATTTTGTCATCTATATGATTTTGACATATCTCTAAAACTTTGACACCAAATGTTTAACATGGATTATTGCAAAATAATATAATGGCAAACAAATTTTTATCTAACTTTGAGAGCTCTTATCAAACATATCTTAGGTTAAAGAAATTTGGTTCACTAGCATAGTATCAACTATACTAAAGAGGGTAAATTCCACTCTTAAACAAAATAGAAAAGTAAGAAAATTAATTAATTAATTATATGCAATGAGTCCAAAATGAGAATAGGACTTTAATCATATATTTGGTTGCTTTTACTATTTTATTCAAAATAATATCACTCAATACTATTTAGAAAGATTACTCTAATATTTCTAGTATGCTAGGATCTCATTCAAATGTAATTAATTTTAAGTTTGCTCAATAAATCAACTAAACTTAAATTAGGTTGATAACAACTTTATTAATCACATCTCATATGACTCCTAGATCCGTTAGGTGATAACTATTGCAAAAACATATCCTATATTTTATTCCTAACCATATCTCTAAATTTATGTGATCATGAGTCTGCTCATCCAAATCAACAAATTTAGTTAAGTAGAACCCACTGTTATAAGACTAAATATATTCGAATTAAAGCGACCTTGAGCTTGTTCAAGCCTAACCAACATGCGCCATTAACGTTTACTTCAGGCATTGTTCCCTAATCACCAATTGTTGTCACCTTATTGCACGACAAATTCTTGCCTCTCTTCACGCTCATTCACATCGTACACTACTAGCTATAGAAAGCCACTTCTGTCACAACCCGGAACTACATCGAGCATATGACAACCGTCGCATACCTAGGCTAAGGATATTCACGGTATCCTTAACCCAACTATGCAAGGCTAACTGAATATCATTTGAAAACATTTGGATAACATAACGATTGTATTTTGAAAATCCCAAAACTCAATTAAAATATCTGTAAATCAATTTTAAACTCACTTATATATTCATATTTAAAACTGTACCACAACTTCTAGACTTTTAAGTCCACTCAAGAGCAATCTTAACAATAGCACAAATGGTTTATACATAAAGTCATTTACAGACCACAAGACAATCAAAAGTTAATTTACAAAATCATAAAGCATATTAACATAACCAACTTGATAAAAATAGTTTATGGGCCGCTATAGAACAAAAGTACAAAACAGAGACTACACATATACAACAATGCCTCGAAATTGTCAAAAAATTGCACGATACACTCAGAGCTTTAAGCTCAACAAATTAACCTGCATGGTTGGAAGATGAAAGTGGTGAGTACACTATGTACTCAATGAGCAAAAAAAAACATATATCGTAAATAGAACTCGATACATACCAAGATGGTGTAAATAACCTATGAAGCGAACATACATAACATAAAAACACATAGGTTTAGCTTATGACTCAATGTACATCAGTTAGAAACCACATAGGCCTAGTCTATTAATCACTCATTCGATGAACATAGATTCCAGTTATAATACACAAAAGTAGAAAAACATCACATATAAATCAAATCTTGTCAGAAAATAATTTTCTTAATAAGTCAAAACAATCATGTATGTCACCACTAGTGGACCTAACTAGTGTGCATACCTACCAATTTTTGGTGTTGGCTTGACTTTCATCCGTGATAAGTCCGAAACTATAGTTGACAACAATGTCATGACCCTAAGTGATGATCTCGTTGGTGTCCACACCCTAGGGGTGGAATCACCCACAAGTTCCGTAGAAAGGTGTCGATATGTGGACTTAACTTTTATATACCAACATCAAGGGTAGAGGGGTCACTTAATTTGTTGTGCCTAGCACACAATTGGCCAATTGTTACCTCACCAATAAAAAAATTGTATAAAAATATTAAATACACAAATCAAGTAAGGCACCATGTCTTTATTTATCAGTCCAACTAATAAAATAGAACATTGTCATGACTCTAAGCTAAAAGAGAACACATACATGCATCATACATGACTCAATTATGCATATGTAAGTTTCAAAACATTATTTCATGTAGTAAAAGTCATCTTTTACACTCCAAATGAAAAGTTGTTCAAAATTGTAGTTTTAGAAAATAAAACATTGTCTTTTATAATTCAAGTGCAGGTTTGTTGAAAACAATATCATTTCTCAAAATACATAATAAAAACATATATTGCACTCCAAGTGTAAAGAGTTATTAAAAAAATGTCGTTTATTAAATACACAAGTATACTAACATCTATTTGAGATTCAATTCTACTATGCATTACCTAGGTTCAAAATTCACATCCTATTTGAGAGATATGGTTTTCCCAACTCACCTCAAAAGAAAGTGTGCACTCTCTTGCCTTCAACAACCCTCGGTACGAGCTCCTTGACCTACATCTTCTAAGTCTTTATTCATACAAATATATAATTTATTTACTACTCAAACATGTATCTCATATTTATACACTACCATAACCAAAGTCTTCCCTAATCAATCATCGTAAATGTTATTCAAATATATGTCAATAGATCAATAATTCACTTACTAATTCAGCTCAATGTCTCCTCAACCATCAAGCTAACTTAAACCTTATGTGCAATGTTTACATCCTTTTCTTCTTAATGTTCCTTTATGAACAAGTTGTCTTCTTTTAATCATAACTCTCTCTACAAAATTCCAAATGCCATGATTCTTATGCCCTTAAAAAACTAGACTTCCATTAGTATTATTATATCTAAAAATTACACAAACAACTTCTCCCTTAAAATATAATCTCCATCCAAATTGTGTCCTGTTTCTGGTAAGAAACAGACTAGAAACCAATACTCAAACCACAATAAATTATTATCAATACATCTCCTAACAAAACCGTTTCATAAAAGTATTAATAAGATATCAATAATCATTTGTCATGTTTTATATATTCACTAATTCAGACTCAAAGGTCCTCAAAATTAGGAAATAATACAAGATTCTTTCACAAGGGTCTATCATAGGCAATATTATGGAAATAAGGATAACTCGAGCTCTAGTCTCTATTTTGTCAAGCCACTTTCACAAAGGTCAAGTTAAGACCTATATCTACAACTTTCATTGTAACATCCCGTCACCGATGGGATGGGTACAGTTCATTGCATACGTATTTTTGCATGTGCATGCATTATTAAATTATGTATAATTGGTAATTATTGTATTGGCATTCGTACGTACATACATGTATGACATATTTCCGGTTTGATTTGGATAATTTGAATTTGGAGATGACTAGGGCATAGTGATAATTAGGTTGAAGTAGGCTCGAAAATTGAATTTGAGTTAGAAATGAAATTTAGGAAATTGAATTATGAAGTTGGAGTATATGATCATGAGTTTTCTAATTTTGAGGATTTATAGGAATTTTTCTGGAATTTTTAGAATATAATGTCT
>JANITW010000006.1:10972918-10983892 GCA_027564335.1 Erythroxylum williamsii | reverse complement strand
CACAATTATATCTCAAAATCACAATTCAATTCACAATCGAAATTAAAATGCTGGAACAATCATGAATGCATGTCACTGTGATGCATGTGCAATTAACTCATGTCACTGATGCAGAATTACTATACGTGCAAACTAATTATGAATGCACTCACCGCTCAATCCATCCAAATTATCGATATACCCTTCACATCGGTAACGGGATGTTACAAAAAGAGTTAAGAAAAATGTTTACAGTGATAAGTACATTACATCTTAAAATGTTAGGTCTAATATTGGATTAAAGGTTTCTAGAATTATACTTAAAGATGATAAATTTTGGTCTCAATGTCAATTTTTCATCTAAGTCTATAAGCCTTTAGTTAGGTTACTACGTCTAATTAATAGTAATGAGAAGGCAAAATTGGGTTATTTTTATGATGCATAGAGAGGGCAAAGGAAGCAATCAAGGTCAATTTAAAAATAAGTCTTCTTTTCACACGCCTTATCTTGCAGTCATTAATGAAAAATTGGAAAGACAACTTTACTCTCTGTTGTTTATAATTGGGGAATTTTTTAATCTTATTGTTTATTTTAAACTAAGTTTTGTAAAGAAAGTTAAAATTAATAGGGAATTATTAATAACTAATATAACAATTTTTGCCCATAAGATGAAGCAAGATCTCCTAAGATCACAAAGGGAGATATGTATGGATGCTTATAATGACTTTAGGATACCAATTATTATTCGTTAAAGAGACAAACTTAATCTAGGTATAAATACTTTTTACTTTTGTTACTTGTTGAAAATTAACAAAAGTAAAAAGTAGAAAATTATTATTCTACCTTAACCACTGTAGTCGCACAAAAGTTTAGTTTTTAACAATATCCACATAACATGTTAAGAGAACTTTGTAACTCTTACAGAGATAGTTAAGTAAGAAATGTTAGCTTCATTAGAGCTTAATACTATTTATAATAAGTTTTAAAATTTTTAGTAAATTAATTGAAATTAAATTCTAATTTCAATTAAACTTTAATTAGAATTATAAATAATTCTAATTAAATACCAATTATGCTTAAATAAGATCCATTATATCATGTTAATCTTTATTTATTAAATATCTCATATTTAGTCATAAATTTTATCAAATTTTATAATAAAATCCAACTTGATTAAAATATCTTTGTTTTTTTCATCTCGTTTTTTATTTGAAACCTATTAGGTTCCTAAATATATTGACAATAATTATACATTCTAATTTTAATTCATAACTAGAATTAGATAAATTAAAACTTCTTTTAATTTATCTTTAATTCTCTAATTAAAAAATTTATAATCATATATGAAGATTGATATCTGGCAATACATCATGACCATCCAAATATTTAGAAATGTTAAAATGATTTTGACTAACCTTTCCGTGCATGATTTTTTGTATAATTCAATCATTTCATCATACAATGTTCTAATTAGGCATAGAGTATAGAATTAATGTCTACTCTCTCTTAAGTCCTATCATATTAGTTCTTCGCTATTAGTTATTGATTTAATTAATGACATTTTCAAACTATTTACAAAACATCATTCTACCTTAGCCAAGAATTATTCGAATCAATACTAATCGAGAACAACTGAGCATGCTCCCTAATTACTTTAGGTTAATGAATCATTTCCTGATCATTCAGCTACTTCTATATATTTCATATTATATCAAATGACTACCGACTAACCTACTCATAATTAAAATAAATCATAAGTAGTATCAAAACATAACAATTCCTATACAAAATAACTTTGGATACCTCAAATCAAAGGATCACTTATATAATCATCACAATGAAATTTTTTATATACATACAAATAATGTTCTAAATGAATTTCTCATATCAGGTCACTTCTGTAAACTTGTTTTTCTAATAAGCACTCACACGTTTGTTTAAATATTTCTAGATCTTAGCATATGAGATCAACTACTTCCTTTATAAGAAAAAATATAGCATATGCTAGTCTTCTTATGTTCTATTAATGTTTAATCTTAATTTAACAGTGACTATAAACAATTTAGGAATAATACATAAATGCAATATGAATCTTATAATTATAATCTCATCATAATTTTGTTTGCAATATATAATTATCTTATGGACTTTATCATGTACATCTATATATGTACAAGTTAAAAAATGTCTTTAAAACATTTGATCACTAGACTATAACCGATTTGATGTAAGACAAACTAACATAAAAATCCCTTATGATATTATAAAATTAAAAAAAATGCAAGTCCAATAACCAATATCTTCAAAACAATATACATATATATATATAGCCTCACATGGTTTTCTTAATTGCAAAATTGCTTGGTAAAGCTATCAATGTAGACAGGGAAGGCATCTGTGCGCGTAAAACCGCACATTCAGCACCAATAAGTAACAATTGTTTTCTAGTTTATGCAAATACCCTCTCTTTCAAAACCATAGATAGTTGATGATAAGATGGCTTAAGTGGTTGGAAAGCTCTTTTAAAGATGTCATTAGGCCCTATACTTTAATCTTTAAAACTCTTTAAGAATTTCAAGTGGTTGAACTTCTTAGATATCAAAAGTTTAATTTTTTAAATTTAAATCATCATTTAATTTAAAATTATATATATGCTTTATAAATTATTACAATATACTAAAAGATTTATTATATTATTGTGTTATTCAATAAAGGAACAGAACATATCTTCAGGTAAACTGTTTTACCTTATCATATGTTACATTAAGAAGTTTAATGTCTTATATTGGTTTTATTCATATCACATATGTTCCAAAGGAAAAGTTGGCTTCGAAGTTGTGGAAATGTATTAGAAAATCAAAAAGAACAGCTCTACAACAAAAAGATGCTCAAGTTTGTATATTTTAGCCAAATCTTGAAACTCGTATCAATCCTCCCACTCTGGATAGACTGCAACTAGTTGGTTCCTTGTTCTTTGTTCCATCCAATCCCATCCCAACAAACGTTTAGGCTTATTATTTTTTATTTTCAAATTCATTAAAAGAATTTATTTGTTTGAGTTTGTTTTGGTTACTTTTAATTTTCAAATTGATAAATATTAAATGTTGATTTTATTTTAATTTGGTTTTGATTTATTGACAACTTAAAGTATCGCAATTCCAAATTAATAAGTTGATTTATTGACAACTTGTTAATTTGGTTCTAATAATAAGTAAAATACTCCCACGTGTGATTACATTATTTAGAATATAACATATACTTTTCTCTTTTCTCTTGTAATTTCTTTAATAACCTTCGCACGCACAGAGGCATTGAAATATATATATATATATAATTGGAGACGATAAGCTAGAGCAAAAATGGTATTATAAATTAATAAGTGACGTAGGCGAGAGAGAGGAGGGGGGGACCTAAGTTAGCAGTTGACAGGCTGTTATCCAGCTGTATTCCAACAATGGCACTCCTCTTCAGTTCTCGCTGCTATGTAACTGCCCTCCCCCTCCCTATACACACACATATATACATAAATAAGGATAATTCATTTTTTCTATGGTTGAATTGAATACTCCTTGAAGATCAACACTGTTCCACCCCTAGTTATGTCCTCTCTTTGAAATTCCCAATCCCTTTATCTCTCTCATTTGACCATGGATCCTTGCCCTTTCGTCCGTCTGACGGTGGGCAATTTAGCCCTCAAAATCCCGGTTGCTTCTAAACCCGCCCGATCCGCCGTTCATCCTTCTTCGTCCCCATGTTTCTGCAAAATCAAACTCAAGAATTTTCCTCTCCAAACCGCCCCCGTCCCCTACATTACTCCGGACAACAACAATCAGTTCCCCTCCGACGGAACATTGGCCGCCACTTTCCACCTCTCCAAGTCCGACCTAGACCGCTTTGTTTCCAAGTCCATCTTCGCTGGAAAACTCCACCTCAAAATCTCGATCTATACCGGTCGTCGCGGCACTACCTGTGGGGTGAATTCCGGAAGGCTGCTCGGCAAGGTCAAGGTGCCATTGGATCTGGCGGGAACGGAGTCTCGAGGCAGCGTTTACCACAATGGGTGGATTACTGTCGGTGGAGAGGCGACGAGTAAAGCCCAGTTTCACTTGAACGTTAAAGCTGAGCCTGACCCCAGATTCGTATTTCAGTTTGACGGCGAACCCGAATGCAGCCCTCAAGTGTTCCAAATACAAGGCAGTATCAGACAACCCGTCTTTACTTGCAAGTTCAGTTTTAGAACCACTGGCGACCCAAACCAAAGGTCCAGGTCAGTTAATTAATTAATTTTGCTACATTTTACTCTTTTAAGTTTCAAATTCATTTGGCTTTCTGTTCTCCGAAGTTCTGAACTGTAATACTATTTTGATCTGTTCACTTTCAGGTCATTTTTAGAATCCGAATGGAGCAATTCTAAGAAGAGCTGGTTGAGTTCATTAGGTAGCGAAAAGGAAAGAGCAGTTAAAGAACGAAAAGGATGGTCCGTAACTGTCCACGATCTCTCCGGTTCACCAGTAGCTGCGGCTTCGATGGTGACGCCCTTCGTGCCTTCGCCCGGCTCGGACAGGGTGAGCCGGTCGAACCCCGGTGCATGGCTGATTCTCCGCCCCGGGGACGCCACGTGGAAGCCGTGGGGCCGACTAGAGGCTTGGCGCGAACGCGGCTCCTCTGACGCCCTCGGTTACCGCTTTGAGATAATACCTGAAGCCATTGGAGGAATGGGAGCCGCCGGGATTGTGCTGGCCGAGTCCACTCTCAACGCGGGCAAAGGCGGGAAATTTGTGATTGATCTCGGCGGGGGTTCAGCTTCCCCGGCTTGTAGTCCGAAGGGGAGCGGTGACTTCGGATACGGGCTCTGGCCGTACTGTATTTACAACAGAAGAAGGTTTGTGATGAGTGCGAGTGTGGAAGGCGAAGGAAAGTGTAGTAAGCCCGGGGTTGAAGTTAGCGTAAAGCACGTCAACTGCACGGAGGATGCTGCTGCTTACGTGGCACTGGCTGCTGCCGTTGATTTGAGCATGGATGCTTGCAGGCTTTTCTCTCAACGGCTGAGGAAGGAGCTTTGTCAAGACCACCCCTGACTTACGTCGTTGGCTAGTAGCTTTTTTGGGTGTTTTTCTTTTAATTTCTGAAATATTGATTTTTCTGGATGGATGGATTTTATTTTTGCATTCCATCTCAGCGTTTTTAATTAACTTTTTTTTACTGCTAACTGTTTATGTACAGTGAGAGTGGTTAGGACTAAGATGAGTAGACAGTGTGGCTTGTGTTATTTCCCATTTGTAGGGAATAACAAAAGTTCGTTTTCTTTACTTATTGTAATTAGTGACTCTACATTTCTGCTTAATGTTAGAAGGATTAATCAGTTTTGATTCTAATGTTAAGGCATGTAAACTGCTTGTTGCCAAGAAAGTGTGGAGATTTGTTGTTTTTGTCCCTTGTCCCTTTTTTGTTTCCTTTTAGTAATGAGCTGGTGTGTTATTGAATCAGCTGTTCATTAATTTTAACGGTCAAGTTATCCCAGTTACTGAGAAACTTAATAGCCTGACATACATGAACTCAACTGAAAGGAGAGGGAAGGTGTGACCTGGTCCTGGTCCTGGTCCTGGTCCGTGCACGTAATTACTGACTCATATTTGTAGAATCTAATTTTATGAAATAGTTGGTGGATGACAGCTGTGAATGAAATATTTTCTTTTTTTAATTTCCAACTGACGTTGGCTAATACATAAGCAAAGCTAATATCGGTATTTGTCTGGGAGAGAGGATTCATGATTTGGTAAGACTTGTGGGCTAATCTAATCGCTAAGATAAGCTGACTTTAGACTAGAAATTAATCAATACTTATTATTGCATGCCCACAACACGAGCTGGTCCAAACTGCTCCTGTATGTGGAATGGGTTTGGCACATGTGTTGGCAACGGTCCAATTACATTTCTGCTATGATACCATGCACATATTAGTTCACTGCCCATATAGATTCCATTGAACTATGTTAAGACTTGTGAACGCTGAATAAAGGATTTTAAAAATTAAAAAAAAGGGGGGTTGATAGAAGAAGCATACATGGCATTGGCAACTGCGGGACTGAACGAAAACTGTGTGCCAGAGCAAGGATTTGGAGTCTTGCTAGTGACTGAAACGCTTGATATGTGCAGAGTAGTGGTTCCTTCGGCTCTCAAAAATTTCAGGCTCACTCACGGTCACTGCCGGGGTTTGTCAGGCTTTTTGATGGAAAAATGAGGTGTAAGGAGTTGCGTTAGCGTTTGGGAGGTGTATCGCTGTCGCCAGCGAGTAGGGCGCATGTGGGTGATGAATTGGGGACCAAAGCAACCATTTAGAGATTAGAGAATCAGGAGTTGGAGCTTGTGCCTACTAGCTCTCTGCCCCACTCGTCCCCTTTATGGTTAAAAGCAGACTTTGTTTTCTTCAATCTTCCTTCAAAAACACTACAAACTCAAGTGTGACCCATGTAATGTAAAAAATAAAAAACAATAAAGGGTAGGATTCACGGGTATGGCTTTGGACAAGATCCAAAACGTCCTAATTGGTTGTGGCTATGGCCGATTCTTTGGATGTAGACTTTTTGACTCTTGCAGTACCTTTTCACTGTTAGAGAGCGGGTGTTCGAGTTCAAATGTAATAGCTTACAGCTCTACTTTGTTCTGTAAAACTTTGCCGATTTCCAATTCGGAACAATTGATCGTTCTAAAAAAGAGATTCAGAATATGGTCATTTGTTAAATTTGAATATGGATCTCTTCTACCATTGTGATGTCTTCTCTATGTTTAATAAAATTTTAAAAAACTCTTTTTCAAACATTAAATTATAAGAGTGTCTTGAAGAATTAAAAAACAATGTCCATATCTTTTATACTTAAAAAATAGAAACATGAATTAGATTATACGGGTCAAGCTGAATTACTGGACCCTACATTTTTCACCTGCCAGGCTCTTAAGTCTTGTTGTTTTTTTAAATGAGGCTGGCACTGGGACTGGGAGCTAATCTGAACCTGGAACCTCAAATTTCATCATTAATTAAAGACTATATAAATAATAATTATTTTTATATTAGCTGGCAAGCCAGGATATCTTTACTCTGTTGACGCGCGTGCATGGAGGAGGAGAAATGCTTGTAGGCAAGGCAACGCCTGCAATTAGCTGATAGGACATGTTTTATAACAAAATATCAGATCTCGTTTCCAGCTACGATCAATCTTGTTTTTATTTTGCTACTCTCCTGTCCACAGGTTTGTTGCTTTTTTTAAGGCAATGATCATGTGGTGCCAAGAGACACTGACGTACCTTACACTCCTAGCTCCCGAAGCATATGGACCAGAAACATTTTATATTGTTGAATAATTACATTTAACAGCTAATCACACTGTTGGAGATAACAGAATGATAGTACCAGCGCTGTCATTTGCATCATCAGGTTTTGTAATGATCTCAATACACGAGCATAGGATTCCAATCCATCAGCCTAGTACTGGGCAAATCCTGCTAACGAGGTAGAGAGTTCAGGAAGCCATCATCTTGGCTGTTGGTACGACGATATATTAAAGAAAGATAAGTCATAGGCATTGAGACATAAATTAGTATTGGGTATGCCCAGTGCCCAATGGGCTCAGGATGAAGGTAGGAAGGGAAAATGAAATTGCTGACAAATTTTGTTTCAGACTCTGCGGACTGCACTGCCATTCTGGACTGGCCCCATAGTACACATTTGAAGGTATACAATAAAAACTCTAAATGATTGTCGGGTGATTGGTCCAAGCTGCAAGCCATGTTTAAACAGATTCTCTCTAGTTTTTAGACATGTTAAGCGTAGGAATCGAATGAAAATGGGCTTGCCTTTGGAGTGTTTGTAAAGGACATTAAGTGGGAACCATCCACGAAATAGGATAGGACTCTTCTTAACATGTGATGACTCTACCAATGAACATAAGTAACGTAGTGTTATGGAAGTAAATTCCGGGGTTCTTTACAAGGCTCTTTCTATCTAGCATTGAGTTACGTCTATATTCATGAAAAAAATGGATAAAGTAACGTACGAAAGCACAGGAAAGGAAGAGAACAATTAAAAATAAAATAAAATAAGAACTATTTCCCTTTCGTAAGTACCTTTCTCACATGTTTAGTGGAAGTCTAACAGAATTATCAACTCCAGTTACTCAAAAACCATGCCGAAGAAGGGACCGTGGTGATAATCTTGAGAAAAGAAATAATCTTTTAGTAAATGGGTGTAGAATTAGAGAGCTTGGGATAACGTACCATTGTCGAGAGCTTGAACATGCCAGATTTACGCGAATTGAAGTGCTTCCACGAAACTCTCAATTTTAAGCTTCTCATACTATATGTGAATATCATTACTGACCGAATTGAAGAGAAGACCACCATTGCAAGGAACCATCATAAAACCTTCCAAGTTTAAACTTTCCTTGTTACACTAGAAGTAACTGTTAGAAAATAATCAAGATCAAACATAATTACAAAGATCATGTCAAACATGATCTGTTCATACGCATATAAAATAAAGAATCACGTAGTTAGATTCGTGTTATGATTCTACTAATTATAAAACTTTCTGTTTCCAATTTATTACAGAGTTATTCTTCATTTTTGTGTAAACTTGAGGGAAGAAAAAAACAGAAGAACCAAATGCACGAAGGGATTTTTTTTTAAATCTTCAATGTTTTGTTTATTATTGCGCTCATATAACTATCTTTGGTAGTTATTTCAAGAGCATTGACTATTATACCTTTCATGGGTGTATATTAGTCATTATCTCCTACTCACAAATGATGGGTTTAATCTCATTAAAAATAAAATCTACAATTCTCATACTTGTTCAATAACCAGTGTGACCAGCATACGACGAGAGCACATTGTCATATATCTGTTAGGAGTATATGACATCTTGATTAATAATTTAATCCTTGGAATTATGAGCCTTTAAGTAGACATTGTATGCTATACCCTAGGTCATATCTCGAACTTTCATTTTTCTTTGATCTCATTTAGTTTCTTGAGTCATGACTGTATTTAAATTCTCTACTAAAGAGACGATGACTATCTATGAATACTTTTAATGCGAATCAATGATCTAAAATAAATGACCTTCATTTGTTCTAAATTCTCTTTTGAATTAAATTTAATTTTTTTTTGCTATAATTATTCCATAGGATCACATCTTGCATGATCTTTTGGCAATAACTTAAAGTAACAAATCTTAAATTCAATTCTCAAGAATAAAACAAGAGTCATAAGGGTATATGATGAGGTTCTTCTCAACCTCAAGGCTCTCACACAATGTAAGATGAGATCTAACAACTTACATTAATCCTTTTTTATGGTCAGTTGTGCACACATGGTACGAGTCATATGCTACGGTATTTACCCATTTCGTTTAACTTGAACATCTTTCATTCAAGAAATACTGTACAGATGATAGTTCAAACATACTCAGTGTTTTAACTTGAGTTGACTTATCTACTCGAAACCTATTTAGAACTCACATCTAGCAACGTAAGACAGATATGATGATTAACAAATCACTTCGAACCAATTTCTTTGCAGCATTTATGGTTTAAGTTTCTTGCTCTCAATTATCACCTAGATAATAAACTTTAAACATGCCTCATCTCTAGCGAGCATAAACACTAGAGGTGATTTTCCATATGAGAGGGTCAATCTATAATCTGTCTCATATATTTATAATTCATTCGAAAATATATTTATACACAAATACAGATATTCATGAATTAAATGATACATAATGTATAATCTTCATCATATATTATATCCAAACATATGACATTAGACTGAGTGAACATACATAGAGAAATATTTATCATTACATTTCAACATCTACATAGTCCTAGTGACTTTACATGCCCAATGTATACATCTCTAGAAATTAGCTTTGTCATTGGGTCTGCTATCATATCTTGTGTAGATATATATCTCATGTTCACTTTTCCTCGTGCAACTATCACTACAAGAAAGTGATGTAAATAGGGATGGAATATTACAGACGGAATTAATTCCATCTGTAAATACCGACGGAATAAAGGATACGTCAAAAAAAGAAGAAGGGAAGCAATCATTTACCGGCGGCGTTTATTCCGTCGGTGAATGTCATTTTTTAGGGTTTAAAAAACTAACCAAAACGACGTTGTTTTGAAGTTATCCAAAACGACGTCGTTTTGAAACGTTTTAATCCTTCAACAGATTCTTCTTCTCCCATTTCACGCGCTCCTTCTCCTCCTCTCCTTCTCCGACGTCTCATCCTCGCCTCTGGTTACATCCGAAATGTCATTGTCGCCGTTGCCTCCGTCTGCTCCTGCCATCCTCGTCGGCGACCTCCCTTGCTCTGGTGGTTCCATCCGCAGGTAAGGTGGTTTGTTTCTCTCCTTCCTCCACAATCGGTGGACCTTTACTTTTGGTTAATATTAATTTGTTGTTTGATTTAAATTGTTAATTAGTGATTGTGAATGAATGAGTTTGTGTTTATTGTAGATTAAAGAGAAAATTATGAGAAATTTTGTTGAATTAGGGATGAAAAATTGTTTGTGCACCAAGGGTTTGCAAAATGCCTATAAGTGTTTTTGTTGAATTGTTGGTGAACTTTAAGTAATATTGGTGTTGTTTTGCAAGAATTTTAATTAGAATGTAGTATTGGTGTTGATTTTGAAATTGTAGTATCAATTTTTTTTAAAAATAGCTTATAATGTTAATATGACTATATATGTATTGATAATGATTATGTATAAGATTAATGATTTTTAAAGAAATTAAATTTATAATATGTTGTATATTTTTTTATTTTGTTTTATTAAAGTAAATAATTTCAAATTAAGTATATATTTGTTTAATTATTAACTCCTATTTCATTTATAATGTATATATTTTAAAGATATTTTTAATTTAATTAAAGTGCTTATTAATAATTATTAAATTAAATTACAAATATTAAATACAGTTAATAACTAAAAT
>JANITW010000006.1:10955203-10972818 GCA_027564335.1 Erythroxylum williamsii | reverse complement strand
AAAAAGACTTAATCCAAATCAAGTTTTTTCATGACCACAGAAAGCAGTGAGGGAAAGTGTTAATATAATGGAGAAGGTAACTTTGACAGTTTGGGTGTGTAAATTCTTGGTCAAATTTATGATTGTATGTAAATGAAACTTCCTTCCTCCTTTACAGAATGTTTATGTCTAACAACAAAACAACTCTAACAACAACAAGAGGTAGTAGCTTAGGCGATGTAAGCGGCAACAGCTAGATGAGAAAAACAAGTTAGGGTTATAAAAGAAAAGAAGATGATAAGATAAAGAAAATAAGTGTTCTATTGATTATTAATTATTAATTATTGATTATTGATTATATTTATTCATTATAAAAGTTGCACATTATGTGCTTTTGAGTCAGAAGCAATCTTATTGTAAGACATGATGTCTTAGTTAAGAAAGGTTTAGTGAAGTGGAAGTAATGCATAAGCACGCCTTATTCAAAAATTGCTTAGGAATGCTATATAGCTTTTTATGAATTTTGGATTTGTAAAGTGTTCCCATGATTTATTAATAATGCTCTATACTCTTAAAACAAAATAAAGTAATTTAAGCTATGAAAAACATAAAAATCATAATTTAAATGAAAGAAATTTTTTAAAGAAAAAATATAAAGTTCCCTCCTAATTAGCAACTTTATTTAACATTTTACTAGATATTATGGTTCCTCACATCTTATAAGTTGGGCATTCTAATATTATTTCTTTAATTTTATAAATGTAAAAACTCTCATAAAAAGGTTTGAGACAATGATGATTTTCTTTAAAGACTTATCGATGCTTAAACTGTGCACTTCAATTGTACCATGAGGAAATACGTTACTTATCTAGAGCATAATTTACTAAGAAACAATTTCAAATGAGAGTAATAAGTTTATGACTAATTAAAAATATCGAATCTAAAAAATATATTCCTTCTCTAATCATATATTAATTGTATATAGAGATAAGTAGAGTTAAATTCTTAGGGACTGATGAAGTTTACCTCATTTGGCCAGTTAACAAAATGAGAATTTTAAGACAGAAATTTAAAAAGACCTCTTTTGAAACTTTTCTTCTACAGGTTTTCATTCTTTTCCAAAATTTGCATCTTTGTTCCTTCTGTACTAAAATTTCACTTTTAAGCATATTTTGATCAAAATCTCTAATCTAATCCGCAAAACACAAAATATATAATTACAACATACAATTACTAACATTTCATCAATAAAAAAGAAATTAATATGAAATATGTGTACTTTATGCATGCTTTTAAATACAATTCTTCAATTTGTCCTTGATTTGTTTAATATGACCATGAGATTATCGACATAGGTATTGGCAATATTGGTCCGTTTCTCTTCAGAGGTGGTAATGCGGGTATTACACCAATAGATGCATTAAAGAAAAGACTTGTATAGGCCAAATTTTGAATTGAGTTATGACTAATGGTGATGGTTAGAGTAGGATAGAGATGAGAACGTTAAGAAAGTTATAGAGATTATATCCTTCTAATAAGACTTTAAATTTAGAGTAACTATGTGATACATTGGTAGCAGTTAGTTTTGTGATATTTGAACTATTAATTGTGATAAGAGAATTATGCAATTTTTAGATATTTTTAATGAAGATATGAGTACTTGATAGGGTTTCTTTAAAAGTCATTATAGTAAATAAAAGCTTAGAGAATTACGAGAAAAAAGAAAGAGAAACAAATAAGTTAAGAATGTGGCTCTGATACAATTTATTGATCCTTCCTAATCTAATATTGCCATGGACAAGTAGTATCTCGAGATTGTAAACTTATTGTCAACGGAGCTAGTGAGGATTAGATGGTGACAAGTTGAAAAATGGAGCAATGCTTGACAGTGTGCCCTTTAGTACATCTTTATAAGTATCCAAGATATGGATGCGATGTAGTCCGACTATTATGAGGAAAAAATACATTTATATCCTTTATCGTAAAAGATGGTTTTGGAAGAATGCCCAAAAGGAGGAGATGGTCTCCAAAAATATTGGCCAATGTTGGAAAAGGATAATGGTGTTATTGGCGATATTTTAAATGGTGATATGAGTATTTGAAAGAAGTTTATTCATAAGCCATTATAGTTAAAGAAAATCTTAGAGAATTACAAAAAAAAAAGAAATAGGTTAAGAATGGAACGATAATACCAAAAAAGATTAGAAATAATGGCTTAATTCTATTGCATAAAGAGTATAATACAAGTTAAAATTATATGGCCAATCAAATATTCTAAATCCAAATAGTTAACTAATTCTACACATTTTATTGTCAATTCAATTTATTTTACAAATCTAAACAGGAAACTAAATAGATGATTACATAATCAAATAATTAATAAATTTATTTCTCTAATATAAACCCTCAATATGGAGCTCTTGTGGAGAGCTCAATCTTGGTTTTTAAAAAATTGAAAATCAGTATATATAAGAGACTTAATTAAAACATCAATTAATTAATTGGTTACGAGAATATAGGTGTGATGTAAAGCTTGATTATGTACTTGATTCTCAATGAAATATAATCAATTACAATATGTATTATACGTGAATGGAATATATGGTTAGAATCGTTATGATTTGCTCTAACATTGTCATAACACAAATTCATTTAAAAGAAAATGAATCTAACTTAACTCAATTAATACAATAACGATGATACTCTACTCTAATCAAAGAGTATGCAACTACACGTTATTTCTTAGAGGAATAAAATATTAGATTGCAACCAAGATAAACAATATAAACATTGATAGAGTTATAGTCATCCTTATTATCGACCAATTTAGCATCTAAAAAGGCATGAAAAGGTCAATATATGTGATGGCTTAAGGCAATACCATAATTAGTTATACCAAAAGGATAGAAAAGTAAGCATTTGACATCATTCCAGTAATCATTATTAGGTCGATATATAAACTGAGATAACTTATTAACATCATATGCAATATCAAGGCAACTGATGCACAAGTAATGAAGAATGTCAACAATTGTACGTTTTATATGTAAAGGGATTTGTCAATATGGATGACATATTTGACTCTTATTTATAATTGTATGATTGAGAAGATTTATGATAAGTACGATTGAGAAGATTTATGATATACTTTTGTTGAAAGATAAGTAAACTATTGGAAGTAGTGGTAACTTCAACACCATGAAAGTAAGTCAAATTAGAAAGAAAAAGAAATAGGTTAAGAATGTAACTCTAATACCATAAAAGATTAGGCATGATGGTTTAATCCTATTAAATAAAGAGTATTTATGCAAGAACAAATTAAAATTATATGGTCAATCAAATATTATAAATACAAACAGTTAAGTAAGTCTACATGATTTACCATCAATTTAGTTTATTTTACAAATCTAAATAGGTAACTAATAGGATGATCACATAATTAAATAATTAATAAATTGATTTCTTAAATATACACCCTCAATATGGAGCTCTTGTGGAGAGTTCAATCTTGGTTTTCAAAAAATTGAAAATGAGTATATATAAAAGACTTAATTAAAACACTAACTAATTGATTGTTTAAGAAAATATAGGTGTCATGTAAACCTCTACTATATGCTTAATCCCCATTGAAATACAATCAATTGTAATACATTTTATACGTGAATGGAATATATGACTAGAATAGATATGATTTGCTCTAACATTGTTATAACATAAGCTTGTTTAAAAGTAAATGAATATAAATTAACTCAGCTAATACAATCACAATGGATTGATACTTTGCTTTAGTCGAAGAGCATGCAACTACACGTTATTTCTTAAAGGGTTAAGATATTAGATTACAACCAAGATAAACAATATAAGCATTGATGGAGTTGTAGTCATCCTTATTACTGACCAATTTAACATCTAAAAAGGAATCAATAAGTAAATATATTCGAAGGCACAAGCCAATACCATGATTAATTATACCAAAAAGATAGCAAAGTAAAAATTTGACATTATTTTGGTAATCAACATTAGCTCGATATATAAACTGAGCTAGCTTATTAACATCATATGCAATACCAAGGCAAGTGACACAAAAGTAATGAAGATTGTCGACAATTGTTCTATATTTAAAGGGATTTGTCATTATGAATCTAGAATGAGTTATAAATTTTAAGCTTAATGGCAAGTGAAGTGGTGACATATTTGGCTCTATTTATATTTGCACGATTGAGAAGATTTATATGATATACTTTTGTTGAAAGATAAGTAAACTATTGGAAGCAGTAGTAACTTTAAGACCAAGTACGTAAGCCAAATTAGAAAGAAAAAGAAATAGGTTAAGAATGTGACTTTGATACCATAAAATTTTAGAAATAATGGCTTAATTTTATTAAATAATAAGTATATATACAAGAACAAGTTAAGATTATAAAGTCAATCAAATATTCTAAATTTAAATAGTTAACTAAGTCTATATGATTTACTATCAATTCAATTTATTTAACAAATCTAAATAAGGAACTAACAGAATGATTACATAATTAAATAATTAATAAATTTATTTCTCGAATATACGCCCTCAATATAGAACTCTTTTGGAGAGTTCAATCTTGGTTTTCAAAAAATTGAAAATAAGTATATGTAAAAGAATTAAGTAAAATATTGACTGACTGATCGTTTGAGAAAATATAGGTGTCATATAAAGCTCCACTACATGCTTGATCCTGAATGAAATACAATCAATTGCGACACATTTTATATGTCATCATCATCATCATCACACTTAGTTCAAAATCCCGCAGTGAAGTAGGGTCTAGGGAGGTTGATAGTACACAACCTTATCCCTACATAATAGAGAGGCTATTTCTAATAGACCCACATGCAGATGCGATAGGAAAATAATGATACAGGATAACAAAAATAAATAAATAAAACCGGCAAGCAGAAAATTTAAGTAAATAGAATTACCATACAATACAAAAGGACAGACCTGATGGTTAACCTTATCTGCTAATACCTTATAACCTGTAAAGACCGACTCTTTTCATCGTTAGTTGCGCTAGGAGTCTTTACTGAGCGACCCACTTGGAAAGGCATAAAGGCCATTGGGTTGGAATTCCTATGCAGTAAGTAATAGATGCGAGAACTCTAAAGGATATCGTTTACCCTTATCCTATCACGTCAGACTTTCCTAATTCTAGCAACTATCTCAGTGAGGGCCAACTCTGATATATCTTTCTTGATCACTTCCCTCTAGGTCTTATAAGGACTTCCTTTCCTCCTTTTATAGCCACTAAGGTTTATTATCTCATTACATTGTACCGGAGCATCAAAGGGCATCTTACGCACATGCCCAAAGCACCTAAGCCTTTTCTCTCTTAACTTGTCTGCAATACTAGCCACCTGTAATTTGGCTCTCACTACCCAATTTCATACCCTATCTCTTATGGTAATGTCGCATATCCACCTAAACATACGCATTTCTGCGATCAACAACTGTTACGTATGTCTATGTTTAATAGGCCAACACTCTGCCCTATATAATATGGTTGGTCGAATCATCATTTTATAAAACTTCCCTTTGAGTTTTACAGTGACCTTTTTATCACATAAAACACCATATGCACTCTGCCATTTGATCCATCCAGATATAATACGATGCAATATATCTTCATTGATGTTACCATCTCTCTGAATGATGGATCTGAAGTATTTAAAACTCAATTTTTTGCAGTATGATGTCAGTGCCAATCACTATCGCTACCTCTTGTTCCATTTGGCTACCCAAAAAGTTGTATTCTAAATACTACATCTTGGACCTGCTCATTTTAAAACCTTTTAATTCTAACGCTTTTCTCCAACGTTCTAACTTGGCATTGACCCCTCTTTGGTCTCATCAACTAAGATAATATCGTTAGCAAATAACATACACTAAGGTTCCTCCCCTTGAATATGTTTGGTGAGTTCATCTAACACTAATGTTAACAAAAAAGGACTTAAAGGCAAGCCTTGGTGTAGTCCAACACCAATAGAGAACGCTTCCGTATAACCTCCTATCGTCCTAACGCTAGTCAATGCTCCTTCATTCATATCTCTAATCACTCTGATATACGTCTTAGGAATGCCCTTTACCTCCAAACACCACCATATAAGTTCTCTAGGAATCCTATCGTACGCCTTCTCCAAATCTACAAAACCATATGCAAATCCCGTTTACGTTCCCTATAGCATTCCGTTAGTCTCTGAAGAAGATGTATTGCTTCTATCGTGGACCTACTAGGCATAAATATGAATTGGTTGACCAATATAGAAGCAGCTCTCCATATTTTCTTTTCAATTACCTTCTCCCACAACTTCATGGTATGACTTAATAATTTGATGCCTCGATAGTTTTGGCATTATTGAATGTCTCCTTTGGCCTTGTTTAAGGGGATCAACCTACTCAATCTCCATTCATCTAATATGTTGGCTGACTTGATGATCACTTTAAAGAGCTGAACTAACCACTCAATACCGACAGATCCTAGTTACTTTCATACCTCTATAGGGATGTCATTTGGTCCTACGACCCTTCTGCTCCCCATCCCCCTCAAAACCTTCATAATTTCTCCCTTTGTAATCCTCCCCCATGAGTACCAGTTTAGACATTGTCCCAACACGGGAGGTTCCCCTAACTCTATGTTGACCAATATGTCTTCGTTATATAAGTTATAAAAGTATCTCGTCCAACTCCGCTTGATGGCTTGGGCATCTGTGAGTACCTGTCCTACTTCATCACGTATACAGCAGACTTGTTTGAAATCCTCCGTCTCACGTGCCCTAGCTCTCGCTATCTTGAAAATTCTTTATGCTCCTTTGACTGTATCCAAATCCTTCATCACGCAACACATTTTATACATGAATGGAATAAATGATTATAATAGATTTTATTTGTTCTAACATTGTCATAACATAAGCTTGTTTAAAAGTAATTGAATCTAACTTAACTTAGCTAATACAGTAATGACGAAATGATACTCTGCTTTAGTCGAAGAGTATGAAACTTCATGTTATTCTTAGAGGAATAAGATATTATATTACAACCAAGATAATCAATATAAACATTGACTGAGTTGTATTCATTCTTATTACTAACCAATTTAGCATTTAAAAAGGCATAAAAAGATAAATATATATGATGGCACAAGGCAATACCATGATTAGTTATACTAAAAAGATAGCAAAGTAAGCATTTGACATCATTATAATAACAAAGTAAGCATTTGAAATCATTCTAATAATCAATATTAGGTCGATATATAAACTGAAACAACTTATTAACATCATATGCAATATCAAGGCAAGTGATGCACAAGTAATTTAGAGTATCAACAATTGTTCTATATTTAAAGGGATTTGTCAATATGGATCTAAAATGAGTTATAAGTGTTAATCTTAGTGGCAAATGAAGTGTTGACAATTTTGGCTCTATTCATATTTGTATGATTGAGAATATTAATGATATAACTTTTTTGAAAGAGAAGTAAACTATTAAAGTGGTAATAACTTCAACACCAAGAAAGTAGTCAACTCAATAAGATCTTTGATATGTCAAAAAGACATATAACTATTGAATTATAGTGGCATTATATGCAATAATAATTATGATATGAACATACATAAGGAGATTGATTAGATTACCATTATTAATAAGGAAAAATAATGATATGTCTGTATGAGAGTTGCTAAACACAGAGGCTATATGAAATTGTTGTATTTCATGAAACCAAGCCTTTGGTGCTTATTTAAGATCATATATAGCCTTATAAAACTTATAGACATATTCGGGAGTATCATTATTAAGAAAACCTAGTAGTTATGCCATGCAAACTTCTTTAGAGATATTACCTTACAAAAAGGCATTGATATCAAGTTGACAAAGAGACCATTCACGATTCACAACAAAATTTATAATCAAGTGAATAGTGATAGGTTTGACAACTAGACTGAATGTATCATGATAATCAATATTAGGATGTTGATATTCACTTTATAACTAGTCATGCTTTGTACATTTTAATAGAACCATTTAAGTAAATGTTTAATTTTGAAAAATCTTTGAGTAAAGTAATAAAGAAATACCTATTGTAATTCATTTATTGTCAATAAGATTTTATATATGATTACGTGGGCCAAGTTCTTATATTATATTTCGCAGAATAACATCATACTCCTCAAATATAACATAAAACAATTTTTATCTTTAAAGGCTTGGGTCGTAGTGTGAAGCTAAAGTTAATGGTTTGAGGTGATGGTAGAAGTAAGATTAAGTTTTCTGAATGGCTTATATATATGTTTTTTTGAACAAATTGTCATGTTATGGGCAATAGTGGGTGATTTTGAAGCAAGGGCTTCTAAAAAGAGTGGTAAGGAAGGTTAGGGTTGGTTATTTAGACTACTAGTGATGTCGTCACACTATTCCACTCAACTAATTGGCATGGTTTTAATTATGCAATGTGGAGTTTCCAGTGATGTACAATTGATTAAGAATGAAGGAACATTGACTAAAAATGTTGGCCCCCAAATTTTTTCTTGATAAATAAGCATGATTAGATTATTTTAGGGTTTTGCTAGATTTATGTATGTTGGAGCTAATTAACATGTTAATGTGAATGAGATTAGGTGACATAAGTTAAGGAAATTAAAGAGTTAAAATGATAAGTTGCATAAGGGGTATTTTGGGGAGATGACTTAAGTGGGAAGGCTTTAAGGCTTTAAAGGAGGGGCAAAATAGGAAGAGGAATTTATTGGCTGCATTTTAGAAGCCAAAAATGTTAGTGAGGAAGAAAAGAAGAGAGAAAGCATAAAAATAAGATAGAAAGGTGAGAGTTCGGTGGAGAAGAAAGGGGAGAAAGAAGAAAAGCTAGGTTTCAACTTTTCTTGACTTTCAAGAAGGAATTTATGGTTGTTCAAAAAGAGAAAAAGGAAGAGGAAGGTTAGAGCTTCCATTAGAGCCAAGAAATTCATTGTTTGGTGAAGATTCAAGGTAAGTTTGTGTTTTAATATTTGGATTTTTAGAAAGGTTTTGGTTCAAAGAACTTAGGAAATGCATGGGTATAAGTTTTCTAGGGTCAATTTCATGCATATGGTTCTTTGGGTTGTCCAATTTGAATTCTAATTGATTTGGGATTTTGTTGTTAATATTGAAGAAAATCAAGAGAGGCAAGAGGAGCAAGAGGAGAGACATCCTTGAGCAAGTTTCAAGCAAGGAAACCAAGGTGGATGACATTTTTATAGTTTAGTTAATCAGTTTTTAAAGTTTCTCCAAATAAATGGAAGTTAATGATTTTCCAACTACCTTGACAATGTGCATTTATTGTCCTTTAAAAATGCCTTAAGAATGTGTCATGTGATTTTTGTATATGAATTTCTGTGAATGACTTATGAGATGATATGAAAATGTTTTCAAATGGCTTTATAATAGTTGTATTTGTCACTTTTGAATGATTTGGGAAATGGCTTTATGTTTGGTATAGGAATGTTGATGGGAATGCATGTGAAATATTTCATATGCATGGCAAACAAGTTTTAGAAATGTGCCATTTAGGTAATTAGTTTCAAGTCATGGATTACATGTTATGTGGGTTTGTGGTAGTCCTTAAGTTAAGTCAAGTGCACTTGATTAAAAAGGCCTCTCCCGTCTTCCCGCTAGTGGCATGGAGCTCTCTCGCAGACTCCCATCAGTTCACAACTACGTAAGACCATTTTGTGAGATTGCGATAGTATGTTCTGTTCACAGTTACACAAGACATGTATGGGAAATGTGTAGTACATTCTGTACGGATCCACCCAAACCATTATAATGTGCTTATGTGCATGTGTTGACAAGTTTGATGAATGTTTGACATAGGTGAATTGTGAATTGGCTTGACAAGTTGAGAAATATATGTTTTATTGATTTTTGTGAAAAAATTGTTATGATCGTGAAGGTTTTCAATGATTTTTGCTTATTACCGAGTATAAAACTGTTACCCACCAGTGTTAAGTTCACCCCCACTCCTTCCCATCCACAGGCGATGAGCAAGATATTGAGTGATCGATTCGAGCGTCAAGGCATCACTCCAATTTGCACATTTTGCTCTTTTGAAGTTAGCTTTTGTAAAACAATGCTTTAGTTGCATTTTGAGAAATTGTTGTTTTTGTAAAGTTTATATTTTGAATTATGTTGTAAGGTAGCTCGAAATGCCCACTAAAGCATTGTAACACTCTTATTTTGGTGCGAATGAAATATATATGCATTATGTTTGTTTATGGCTTTCCAAAGTCTTTATATTGCATTTTTAAGCTTTTCATGGGGGTAGGATTTGTGTTCTGACTTCAGGGAAAATTCTGAAATAATTTAGGATGAATTTTACCAAGTTGTCTTACCGAATTGTAGATCTAGAAGTCTTCTTTCAAATAGTCTAAGAACGAAATCAATCTGACATATGTAGCAAAAGTTATGGCAATTGCACAAAGACAGGTACAAAATGATTAAGGACATACATATGTTGGATTCTTTTGGCCATAACTTCCTCATCCGATCTCTAAATGTAGTGATTCTTGAAGCAATAGCTTCCTAACACATTTATCTATCTCTACATAAAAATTGACATCTTTTAAAGTTTATTTGAGAAAGTTTGATTGAGATAAAGTGAGGGGTCAGCTGGGAGACCGTGATTGAGGTATGAACATAACTTCTTCTATAGAGTTCCAACTGAGATAGTTCTTATTTCAAATTAAACTAGATATGTGGAGCTACAATTGTTTTGAATAAGTCAATTATGATTTTGGTGTTTGACTAGAGTGGGCACACCACCCTTGTGAGATGACGGTCAAAGAAGGTTCTTTAGAATAACCCTACAGGTTTATAAGTTCAAGGTTTATAACTCCAGATTGTTAGGCTCTAGAAACGGGGTCCAACAAAAAATGGATTCAAGCATGGGGGAAAGATCATCAAATATATGGTAAGTGACATAAACATAGTAAGAAGAAAGGTAGCCGGTGAAAATCAATGGGAGAGTGCTTCTATATTTAGAAGACTAATATAAGTTCAATAGATTTGAATAGAAAGACATATTTTATAAACTTTACATAATATGATGTATAGATTTTTTATGTTGAAGGATCAAGAAAGAGATATATGCTTTAATCAATGAGTATCTAATAAAAACATAGGAGAGGGATCAAGACTCAGACTTGTGATTAAAATATGTACAAAGTCATCGCTAGCATAATATCTAAATATATGGAATGTTGCATAGTTTTATGGAGAGGGGAAAGATTCATAAGGAAAAGAGAAAAAAAAGTGTCAGTGTAAGCATATGACTAATGAGATACACAGTGATTACATAGGTATAGTTAGTATGTGAGTATAAGTGAGGCATTAGTGAGTAAAAAAAGACCGATTTCAACAACATATTGATGTATGTTTTTGGAGAGACCATTATGTTTAGGTATACATAGAGGAGAGATAAGATAATGCTTACAATTCCATACCATTACCAAAGGTTAAAAAAAAAGTGATAATATAATGTTTAACTAATTTTAAAGTAGTAGTTTAAAATGACGAAAAACATCATAAATATGGAATTTCTTTTTAAAGGTGTAACACCATACATAATATGTAAATTAATTAACAAATCATCAATAAAGTAAATTAGGGAGATTCAAGATTATAAAATATGATTTATAAAGGATGAGATGAAGTAATTATGGATATAGAAAACGAAAGCTTGTGACCTTTTTCATTTAAACACACAATATAATGAGAGTTTTAATATATAGAATAGGGTAAAGGAAATATGAACATAATATGCTGAAGCATAGGAGAGGGTGGGTGACCTAATCTAAAGTGTCATTCGATGAAGTGGTTTCAATGATGGAAAAGAAAAACAACAAAGGGGGCAATTCTAGAAATCACAGATCCCATCTTTAGTTTTGCCTATTGAAAGGATTACCCTTATGCTTAAAACCTTCACATGAAAAACAATGACTAAGAATTTAATAAAAATGATTAATATTGCAAAATTGATATATTAAAATAAGAATCTTTTTCATATCAGACACATATAAGATAAGCGTAAATTAAAAGTGCAAGTAGGGATAAGAAGAGTGGTAGAATTAGTATGGATAATTTAAAGACTTGTACCATCTTTGATCATAATATAATCAGAACCTGTATAAGGAGTATAAAGCAAAAGATTATTCAATGTCATGATATGGTGCAATACCCCACTATTGAGCAGTCATATAGGAGTGTAGGTAGTCTCAAGTAAGGCATAGTGTACACATAGTTGCAATAGATTAGTATGTAGAGCTTGAGAACGTATTGCAAGTATATGATGAGGATTGGATGGCGCAAGTCAACAAATGGAGCATCACTTGCAATATGTGCCTGAATACCACATCTATAGGGTATAGATTGACAAGATTGGTTATAGTTGAAAAGGATAATAGGGGTGCTCGTGATTCTTGAAGGGATGCCTCCTTGTTGATGAGTTTTTCATGAATTTCAGTAAAGGAGACACTACAAGAAATCTATAGTTTATCGACAAAAAATGTTTGTATTCTTTCGGTAATATAAATTTTCGATAGAATAAAATGACGGACAACGACGTCGTTAATACAGCCATAGGTAAATTTAATGATGAACTTTTTATGTATCCATCTGTTGGTAAAATATACCAACAGATAGACATAACCGTCGGTTAATTTTACCAACAGAAGGTTTTTTTCGTTAGTACATTTTCTGATGGAAAAAGAAGAACGATCGGTAAACTGTAATTCAGATAATCACAAAGGTTTCAATATTATTGACAGAAGAAGAAGAACAACTAGTAAATATTATACAATTTACCGACGATTTAAAGTGTTCCATCAGTAATAAAGTACTTTTTTGTGACGATTTTTTATATTATGTCAGCAAAAAAATAAGAAAATTTTAAAAAAATCTCGACATTAAACTTTATTTCATGATCTTATGATAAATACATAATTTCAACAGTTGTGAATTATCTGTGCATAATAATTTTATTTGCTTATATATTTAATTTGTTTAAACAGAAAGATGATTGACGATATAAAGTTAAAATTATCTTAATTGATAATAAAAACATTATAATGTACATAATAAGTCTTTGTAATTTAAAACAAATGACTACAATAATCCAAATGTCCTGGTGACCATCGATGCTTTAAGGTACTACCCCTCGCCTTCAACTCATCCACCTTATGTCTGAGCTGAGCTATGACGTCCATCAATGTGTCCACTGTGGTCTGAAGCCGATTGACTTGATTAGTTTGTGACTGTCTACTAGATGCTGCTATACTGGACGTCGAGAATTGCGAATAACATATGTTCGTAAATGAACCTAGCCCAAAAATCCTTCCACGACTATCCTTACCATCCACAGCATCAAGATACGTTTGACTCTTATTAACATGTTATTCCTGCTAAGATTGTCGCTAAATGGTTTCTTGTATTTGGTCCTATTAGGAAGTAATCTTTATATTAGTAAGTGATAATTATTAAGAAATAATAATAAAACATTAATTTCACATACATTCAGTTCTCTACATCGGTTGTTGACAAATATCACACCGTTATGCTTCTTCATGTGAGTGTACAAAAACAATTGAGTAGGTGTAAGCCTTATGTCCATAGACTTTTCCTGCATATTTAACCTAAAATGTTAGATGTGAACTAGATTTTATAAAAATTTTAGCAAAGTTTCCTCTATTTTTATAATATTTTCCCTCTATTGAACAAATAAAATAACTCAACACAACCATATAAGGAGCCAAACATTTATACCATTATCATTATCCATAATACATATATTTTTATTTCAAAATTCAGTCATCAATTTAAATTAAAATATTTACAATATAAGTGCCAAGTTTAGATACTTACAAGTCTCTCTGCATGCTCGTGGTGGATAATTGATCCTCTCGTATGTATGAAAAGACTCTCTCCCTCTAGGCCTCCACGTCTGTTGGTGGAGTTACACCCTGAGATGGGCATTGCCTCAGGTGATGTCTAATACTCCTGCCAATGACTCCATATTTTCTTCAAAATATAAGGCATCGTACACTAGCCTTGTGTGTTGCACCAATAAAGTTGCAATAACATGTACAAGCTCACCTCTCCCATACCTTATGTATGATTGCGTCGAAACTTGAATCCTACAAAAATTCTTTTTGAAATAAGAAAGAAAAAATTTGAACTACTATAATGTAATAATATTTATCTAATTAATTTATACAAATCAATGTAAAAAGAAATTAAATTTTTATTGTACCTTAAAATCCCTTTACGGCCTAAGAGATATTCTTCCATACATAACCCCCAAGATCAATCCTTTCCTTAAATTTAGATGTCATATTTTTAGAACATAGTCCAGATGGAATCAACCTAATAAATATGTAATTTTATACCATGAAAAAACTGATAAACCTATAGCTTAATTAAAAACATATAATGTTTAATGTGATTTCACTTACAGATTATTGACAATTATTATGTACTTTCTTCCATCAGGTCCCTCAACTCCAAGCTAGCAGTCATCTCGTCCATCCGATAAAGGGATAGTGGATGATGTATGAGTTAGGAATAGTGTAGCATGACAAACAGTAGGTGATGCCTTATCTGCAACTGTAAGCCCAGGAGGGAGAGGAGGTGATTCAGTACCAGCTGTAGATTATGACAATCCACCTTCACAGTAAATACCTCCAAACATGCACTGAACCTGGGCCGCATTATCTCACGTTGTCTTTCTGGTCCCATATTTCTACCTGAAATTCATTGTTTATTGAATTTTTTATAAATATAAGAATTTGAATTAAATATTGTACGCAATATGTGGGAAAGAAAATAAGGCAATTTGTTGAATATCATATTCAAGTACAAACAACGAAATAGAAACAATTGATAAAGTCATAGAACAAGAACAATAACAGGACACACTCAATAGAACGTAGGTTGACCTCTAATTAGTAGGGAGGTTGTTTGACAAATTCTTACAGATACAACAATAAATTAACTTTAAAGCTGAGTCTAGTATATTACATCAATAAATCACAATGATATAATTATTTTCTTGGATTCCATGTGATATGAGAGTTAGTAAAGGTAAATGAATCCCGATGTCTGGATTTCCGAAAAGGATCCTAGCATGTTTAAACACACCAATTGACACAGTGATACTTCTTCCCTCGGATGTACGATTTTTAACAGTTTCTTGCAACAACATTTCCGCTATAGCTAAACTTGTAAATGATACAGTGAATGAGTCACTAGATTTAGTATAAAAGGCTAACTCTCTAGATGAACTACTATTACGAACCGGTTTATCTAAAACACATTCAGTATAGAACTTAGATAATGTCATATTAGAAAATCGTTAAACAAACCAAAACTGGATATTAATGCATACGTGAATGTCTAGACGTGTAGAATTGACGAATTTTTCAAAAGAACCAATCTCCCTAATCCTTAACGATGCGTATGGTTACTGTGATCCATATATTGAGATGGAACGAAGCAAAAATTTAGAAACAGAACAGAACAAAAATTAGAGACAAAGAGGTGTTTGGTTGTGATGACAAAACAGATAAAATTGTGTTAATCTCAAGGACAGAAATATGTTTAGTTGCAGTTGACAAAACATAAAAAGTAGTGTTAATGACTAAAGTACCCCTGCAGTATAATATGATTGGAAATATATAATTCATTGATTATTTTAAAACGAATAATTTGTATTAATAAAAAAGTTAACAAATAATAATAATAATAATAATAATAATAATAATAACTATAAGATGACAACGTCGACCACACACGATGAACAACAGACTAGAAATCATCAGAGGATTTTAAGTTAATAACGTTCAAGCAGAAGTAGACAATGATGTGTAGGTTTAAAAATTACCAACGGAAATATTCCGTCGACAAGTTCAAAACTTTGGCATTCTGCTAACAAATCCCGCCTTATTTACTAACGGTTATTTTTTCGTCACAAATTGATTTTCCTCCTATTTAGTAACAGATATTACTATCGTCGCTAAACGAAATTTTTCCTGTCAACTTTTCTGAGGGAATAATAAAATCCGTTAGGTGTGTTTAAACGTTAACAATTTCCTCCTGTATTTAGCGCATATATTACTACTGATGTTAAACGAAAATTTTCCCATCAACTTTTTTGGCGGAATAATAAAATCTGTCGATAATTTGCAAATGTTTGTTTTCCGTCGTTAATTTTGCATCGCTAATTCGTTATTTTCTTGTAATAAGAGGTTTTTCACAAGTATTAATTATGTTGACAAAGCCTTTTATTTGACACTAAGATCATCAAGAATTCCCAAAGAGGGCAAGTTTGTCGACCCAATTCTTGATAAATTGCATATACTCAAAGGTTGTTTTAGAACTTTTGACAAGAGAGCACCAAGGAATGTACTAAAAAGAAGACGATTTTATTGTTTCCACAAGTAGGTTAAATTTGGAGTCGGGTTAGTATATGACAAAGATGTAACTATTTAAAATTAGAGATCATATTCTTTTAATAGCCTTCAAATTTAAAGGCTCCAAATGATGGAGTTGGTAATAATTAATTTTTTTATGATTGAAATATTAATGATATACCAAGAAGATTACGTAGCTCTTAGGTATTTTAAATAATGATATGATTTTTTTTCTTAAAAGTGCTAAAAGAAACGTTTGAATAATTATAAAAAAAAAGAAAGAGAAAGAAACGAGTCAAAACTATGAGTTCAATATCTTAAAATATTTAATAATGACTTGATTATAATAAATAAAGATAAGCATATATACAATATAAAATGGAGATAATATCAACAATCAAATATTTAAATTTTAATATTTACCTAAACTTATTAAATTGTAATTGATTTAATATTCTAAATCTAGACAACTGCCCTAATTTTAGGTTTTACTCTCAATTCAAATTATTTTTAAAGCTGAATAAGATATTTACTAAATGATTACATATTAAAATAATTAATTTCTCTCATAGTGATTGAATAATAGCTGTAATCGATGTTCTGATTTGCCTTCCATTGATGTTAGTTCTAATTCATGTTCTGACTGCCCTCTTTTGAAACTCTTCGGCTTGTACACAAACGCAAGTTTGGTTCATTCTGCTCAGCTATATTTAATGGGACGCTGTACTTTATTTTCATTTTGTACCGCTCTGGAATTACCAGAAAGAAAATTCAAAAGCTTTATAACAGTTTTCGCTTCAACATCTTCTGTTCCTGCGAGTGATGAATCTCTGTGTGTCTCATTCACCTTTTTCCCGCCTTTAGCACTCAAACCCGAGACTGGAGATCACATGTGGAGGCAGGCTTCTGTCCAAACGAGCCTAGGCCCCTTGGCGAAAAGATAAGGTCGGGTTTGGGTCCTCTCACGTCTTTATCTTGAACTGGATGACATGCATATAGGCAGACATGAATTAAAAAACTTTCCAGAACGCATATGCAGGCGTAATCCCGGTTAAAATCTTTTGGAAGCCTTTCTTTGTGTCAAACACACCTATTAGGTAGGCCTTTGGAACACTATTTTATTATTAAAGTTATCAAACAATGAAGATGAAACTTTGTTCATCCTT
>JANITW010000006.1:10836609-10861635 GCA_027564335.1 Erythroxylum williamsii | reverse complement strand
ATAAATAATTTACCCACCTTATAACTTGGAAATTCCAATCTCAATGGCTTCCTTCCTCTTGTTCTTGGATAGCCCCTTGATTTCCTAAACAAAATCAACAATCCATCATTTACTCTCAAATTTTCAAAATTCCCCTTCAAAACCCTAGAAATATCATAACCCAAATCAAGCCTCCATATAACCCATTCATAAACCCTATAGGTTAGAAACTCAACCCCTAGGTGAAAAATCCAACAAAACTTATGAATCCACTATTCATCTTCTTCTTCCTACCACTTTCTCTCACTAGGATTTCTCTCCATTCACAACACAATCCCCCCTTTCTTCAACAAAACAAGAAGAAAATAGGATAACTTACCTTAGAAGCTTTGATTCTCCTCCTTTTCACGATTTTCCCACTTTTCTCTTGAATTTTCTTCTCTTCTTTCCTTCTCCCACGATTTCTCCTTCCTTCTTCTCTAGCTTCCACGACAATGCTCTTCTTCTTCTCCAATTTTGTCTTTTATTTTCCTTCTTCTTTGCCCATTATGCCCTTCACTTAAAGCCCTTGTCCAACTATGCCCTTGGTTGGCTTTTAATGACTCCAACTAACCCTTAACCCCTTAGTTCCATGCTAACTTCCACCTACTAACTACTTACATTTACTACTCACTTACTATATTAATCCCACTTCACCTACTACCTCAATTCAAATTCAATTTCTATTCCTTTTCTCAAATTCTAATTAAAGACCAATTCTATATATAAAAAAAATTTAAGCCATCAATCAAGCATAAAGAACCAATTAGGAAATTAAAACATAAATAACCAATTAAACAATTTAGGCAAATAAAAACAAAGTCTAACATATATTCACAAAAGCTTAGGGATTCTAAAAATTTATTTCCATGTGTCTTAAAAGAATAGGTCAAAATTCCAGTATAGGTCGTAAGTGCTACTTCGACACCAGCTTGTTCTACTTCTCAAGCATGTTTGTCTAGTACAAGACTTTTTTTTTAATACAAAGGAGCTAAAAACTATTAATCTAAGTCTAGTACAAGACTTTCATTGATCCCAAGACCTTGTCTGAATTAATTCGCTTCTATAATTCTATTTTCACCAAATTCAAGTCATATCTTACCGTTTTTACCTTAAATTGAATTTTACAATGTCTAACTAAGAAACATCCCTTCAAAGGCTTCAAACTAAATAAAGATTCACCAAATCCAAACTATAATTGAACGTTTCTGCGAGCAATGACTTTATCATCAATATATTTACTATATCATATAAAGTGTGATTCCTTTTTAACAAGATTTAACTAACTACAATCAATTCTTGACCTTGCAAAACTTCACATCCTTCACTGTACCACTCATTCATCTATCTTTCACTTGATTTTCTTTAGTCTTCTAAAAGATAATTGCATCTCCATCACTGATGGTAAGAGCATACATGACTGAGTCTCCTTAACCATATCTCTTTAATTACTTAAAGATCCTTCTCACTCTATCCTTAAATATAGCATATTGATGCTTTCTTCCTAACATTATTCTATTTCCTAAATTAGAATGTTTAGCCCCCTTAGCATATATTTTAAGTTGTTTTAGTATACCTTCAAACCAGTATTGTCCCCCTTAGCATTTATTTTAATTTGTTTTAGAATACGTTTAAACCAGTATTGTCCATTGTTGATCTTTGCATTTTTTTTTCATATGTTTGCATCAACGTATATCATTCTCTAAACAATATATCCTTAAAGGTTACTTTAGACCTTCTACTAAGTACATGAAGCTTAGAGAAGTCTACCTTTCCATTTTTTTTCACGTTGGAATAAATTTCCCTTATAAATTCCATCATCTTTTGCTCACTAAGATGATTTACCCATATGTGCCATATGGCAAAACTATCTTCTTCTTTTTTTTAAGATTGAGACACAATCACTAATTTCGTTATTGTCTTTCCTATTAAGACATAGATTTTATACAAGAATTTTCTTTTTATTATAATTAACGTACCATTTACTACCTTAAGTTGTCCATCATCACTAGAAAACTAATATCCATGACTATCAATAGTACTATGAGAAATCAAATTCTTTTGAAGTTCAGGAGCATAACATATGTTTAATATTTTAACAATTTAATCATGCATTTTGATCAACATTGAACTACTGCCTTTTGACAATACTTTCTCCATCATCATCCAATATGATAGTACCATTCTATTTTTTAAAAGGAACAAAACTAATTCTTATTGAATTTCATATGGTAATCACCCACATATTTGCATATTTGGAATTGCTCACAGTCAAAATATCACTGTATCTTCCATCAGCTTCATCAAAACACTTCTAGACTACATCAACCCTTATTTTTCTATATATTTTTCTTTTTTTTATTTCCCTACTCTCACTGTGAACAAACCCTCTTAAATGCTCTTCAACTTTATAATTAAAATACGAAACAACTTTAATCTTTGATTTAGATTGTAACCTACTCCTTTTTTTTAAATTCCTATCCTCATTTCTTCCTCTGTCAATAATCAGACTTAAATCTAATATATATGCAAGTGTGCTAGAGACATTTTTCTTCAATTCTTTAGACTGGAGAGCATCCTTTACATCATGGTTAAAAAAAAATCTCTTTTCCATACATCATTGTATCAATAAAATTCTCATATAAATTAGGCAAGAAACATATAAACATTGTAACTTGATCCACGTCCTCAATATTAATTTAAACACCTTGTAGAACTAAGATAATTCGATAAAATTACTAATATGATCTTTCTTTTGTGTACTTTATAACATCTTCAAGGTATATAAACATTGTTTTTTATATAAACGATTTGCAAATGATTTCTTCTAACACTTAATTTCATGTGATTTCTACAACAAAGTAGAAATTGTTTGGTTAACTAACTCTCTGACTACCCTATCATAGACTTAAATAATATTGTGTTGTGTGTCCTAAATAGAATCTATTCCTTTTCTGATGCCCCTAAAATGTCTATTTTTCTTCTCCTTCTAACGTTTTTGTGCATCCCTATTGAACACGAACCACCCTTATCTTTATCTTTCATAAAGTGAAATCATTTGAATCATTAAGTTTCTCAACATCAAACTTATAAAAAGATATTTTGACAACAAACCTTAGATTCGCAAAGACAACTCAATCTTTGATATCAATTATTGCACTAATAGAAGTAATATAAAAGAAGTAAAGAAGAAAAAATAAAAATTTATGTGGTTTAACCAATCTGTTTGACCTACATCTGCAGTTAATTAGATAAATTCCCTATTATTTCATACTACTTCCTCATAAAACTCTCAAGAGATATTCATAAACTAGGGTTACATATAAAAAATGCAAGTATAATGAAACTTTATTTCTATAATAGCTTAAGAATATCTAAACTTTATTTTCATACGTTTTTGAAAATGTGTCACAAATTTGATGCCTAGCACAAGTACCACTCCAATGTTCATTTGCTTCCGTTTCTCATATTTTTCTTTCCAGTATGAAATCATTGTCGATCCCTAACCCTGTCCAATGATGATTAGCTTCTATATTTGTAATATTCAAAAAATTCAAGGCATACAGTAACAATATTGCAAACCACTATGTGGATCCAAACACCAGACCTTTAATAACTGTTCTTTTATTACTGCATTCCTAAATGCTTGCTTTTCATGTTCAGTTATCACTATCAGTCCTTTTCATCAATCTGAATATTTTATCAAGGAACTGTACCATATATTTGATTGCGTGATATAATCAGGCTGTCTGTAGTTTGTGTGATATTCCTGTAATTACAGGTTCTATGGTATGCCAGCAGAGCAAGTTCCTCTAAGCAACAAAAAGTGAAACAGACATAATTAATACCGAGTAAACATGCCCACTCAAATTGGACGACAAAGACAAAGGATGCAGCTCTGAACCTCCTGCAGAAACCGATTCTTTCTGTTTTTTAATTACAATAACTAAACGCCAGGAACCCTTAATTGACTTTTGTATTATTGATTTCGGATACTCTTCCATTAAGTGATCATAGTTTTGCAAATGCAAGCTTAAATGTCACGCTCAAATTCAATGGAGTAGATTAATTGGTTTGCTTGGTAAGAGAGTTGGACAAAATCGAACCAATTTCCATTTTGGGTAATGCATAAGCAGAGCAAACGTAGACAATGAAAATTTCAACGAACTGAAATGGTGTTGGATTGAGCCGCAACAGGGAACCTTACCTCCAAGGATTTTGATGAAATCTTGGGTTTTTGTAATAAATTCATTGTATCTTCTGGGTATTGAACGACATGATGACAGCCGTCCAAAATTGTATAACAGGATTTCTTGCATGGATCATTTTTATGTTGACACGTTAGATCCATATACTTTTCTGTTTGTGAATGATTATCATGTCGAAAACGGATTCGACACAAAATCATCTTCAGAAAAGTACATGGACCACGTTCTTGACTTGCAAGACCTCTTGGAATATTGGAATTCAGGGATAAATCTGTTGGGCCTATAGTATGATCTACATCTACCCTGGATTAACTCAGTGTTCTATTCTTTGTCTGCCTATCTGATTTATAGCGTTGGATGCCCTGGAAGTTATGGCTCCAGAAAACTATTACTTATCCCGCAATTGGAAAAGTCATGGGTCGAGAGAGACAATTAGCATTTGTCAATGCAGAAGCTGAACTCAATGAAACTGTTAAAGGACACGTTCATCTTACACATTCCGAGGCTTCCGCGCCACCCACACGGCGGAAATTGTTGCGATTTCTAGGATATTTACAATAACGTTTGTTGTTGATAAGCCTACCTATCCTCCGGCGGTCTCCATAGGCTTGTCCGTTCTCGAGGCTCCTTATTTTTCTTTGCTTTTGGATAAGCTCCCCCTTATTCCATTTTCTTTTATTGTTATTGCTGGGGAGATTTGAAGTCGACAAGTTCGATGGGTTTATTGATTGATGAGATGGTCGAATCTTAAACATATCAAAAATGGTCCCAGTGTGTGAGTGACTTTTATTTTTGGGTTAGCGGTGGCAAATTGATAGGCTGGATCAAGCCTAAAGATTGGGTCAAGCTCAATACAGACGGAGTCATTAAAAGTGAGGTTACCATTGTCACGGCTGGTGGGCTGATCAGGAATTGTCGGGGCCGGTGATGCAGGGGTTTTCTTTATCATATCAGCCGGAGCTCCCCCCTTCCGGTGAAACTTTGGGATGTCTACTTGAGGCTCAACTTGGCATGAACTAGGGGCTTTCGACAAGTTATCCTTGAAGTTGATTTCCTGGAAGTTATAAATATCATCTCCACCTCCAGATTACATTTGACTGACTATTCTTTTTTGGTAGCAGGTATACGGAAGTTGTTGTATCTCGATTGGGACTTGAAATTATAGCACGTCTATCGAGAAGGTAATCAAAGTGCGGACAGTCTTGTTGTCCTAGCTGCTTACTCCAGCCCGGGAGTCCACACGCTTCAGGTGGCTTCGTTGCTTGTTATCGCCATTATGTCCCGTGATTCTCACGACGTCTTGTATCGCCCATCTATCCTCTAGTTAATTCTTGTTCTCTTTTCCCTTGTATTCATATATATATATATCCCTATTTTTTCAATTTAATTTTTAAAAATAAATAATAATTTATTAATTACTTATTTCCATAAACTTTATAATAAACCACATAACTCTGATTTGGGTCATTGTATTGGAACTTAAGTTCTTCAGAAATACTTTCATCTATAGGATACGAGTGATTATTATTTATTGGCAACGAGTAAGAGTAGGATCTTTTGCACTTTTGCTTTCCCTTTCCCTGGATAATCCATGAGCCAACAATGTTCTAAATGAAGAAGAAGAAGAAGAGGAGGAAGAGAAAGACCCAAGTTACGTGTGTTTCAGTTAGAGAATAAGATGTGTCATAACATCAATCATTAATGTATGGATTTCAGGTGGTGGATGAAACATCAATTCATATATTGGGTTTGACATAATTTATACAGACATTTACAATATAAGGGAATGAAATGAATTCCCCACAAGTAGCGAATCAATAATTATTTATAGGAATACTGTCCCCTCCCTCTCGACTCTTCCTGCAAAGAGTCCCAAATGCACCATAACCAGACACTGAAGTGAGACAGCCCTATCACTACTAATAAAGACGACTACAACGCCACCTCAGGCCCATCGCATCAGTTTGATATCTACTCTTCTATCACCAATACCCATATTGATGGGTTCGGTTGAAAAAATAGTTGGCTTCTGATGGACCCCATTCCCCACATGGTTGAATAGTGAAAAGTAGTGTATTATTTATCAGTCCCAGCAGCTCTAGAGAGACATGGATGTCACTTTCAACAGGAGGAGAGGAGAGGAGAGGAGAGGAGAGGAGTCAACATTTGATGGGATGGAGCGGCTGGGACCCATATGCTGTGAAGTTAGACCACTTAAGTCCAAGACAGTCATTAATAATTGATTCTAATTAAACCTGGAATTTTATTAACATTTTAAAACGTAATCTGTGGGGTCGTTGGTGACTGAGACTGACCACTGGATTTTACGATGTCTTCTTGGAGCATCGGGAAACAGCCCCCGCGCTGTTTTCGCGCGCCTCTCTCGCGCATCGGTACTAGGTCCCACCACCCTCCAAAATGCCAGTCATCGCTCAGGTTCGGTGGGTGGTCTCCACTCATTTTGATTTTAGTATTATTAACCCATAAATTAGGGTGGTCAGAACTCAGAACTCATCCGTTAAATAAAAAAGTATTACCTATTTATCAACGCGTGACTCATTTTTCAGATTATTATATGAAAAAAGTGTGATTATTATAAATATCAATATCATAGGTATAGTTATTGTATATGAGTGCGTTTATATGCTCTTTTACACTACTAGTACTAGTACTAGTACTTACACTTACTGCAGTCTTTGCTTCTTTTGTGTTTACTGAACTTATGTGGCAGTTCTTCGTATGGTAATGTCAGTTCAGCGCTTGTGTTCCTGTCTTTCCATGCTTTGTCCATTTCCTTGCTCTTTCAACTCTGATTATGAATACTACTCAGTACTAATATGAAATCGTGCTCTTTTATCCTTAATATACCTGATTTTTTAAGACAAGCTGTCAGTTATAAACTTTCAAAATCTTGTATGTATATAGAAAGTAATATATCTTTGGAAATTAATATAGTTCAAGTTATTGTTTTACATGATTCAGAATTCTTTTTTCTATTGCACGGTTCAAATAATTTGTTAAATTATGCAACTTTCTGTAAAACGCATCTAATTAAAGGTCAAATTTAGATGTTAACTAATAGCCAAAAGTCAATTGATTGTATTAATTTCATACTATGTTTTCAATAGCTTGTCAAGAAGAGCATTGATGAACTTTTAAGTAGTTTAATAATTTTCTCATATGAGAAGGAGGATCGTATGTAAGGGATATATTAATCCAATTGATTTCGAGTCATCGACAGTAACTTCTCTAATATTTAACAGTAAGGCTGCGTATTGTTGGATCTTTCTAGATTTTGCATATTTACGAAATTTATACTGAATGCTCTTGATGTTGTTGTTGTTGATTACGAGTCTTCTTTAATCAAAATGCAAAATTGATACACTTTAAATATATAACATGTGAAATTTGTAGAATTATTCATTTACCATTGACTTCGTAACAAATTCAATATGGAATTAGAATTGCTTTGAATATTGCTTTATATTTTATGATTTTTGTATTCAATGGAATTTTGTAATTTTTATCATATTTGATGTGAAAAAATCATTTAATACATTATTCAATTAATTATATCTATATCATTTCAAGTCTTATATGACTTAAAACAAGTAACTTTTTTTTCATGAAGTCTAATAGATATACATTTCTTATATATACATATATATTAAGAGTTCCTACAAGGACATGTTTATATTATATGGGCAAATCTATAACAGCAAAATTTATCAAAAAGAGCAGTAAATAAGTTAATAGAGTAATAAATTATAAGTGCCACTAATTCATTATTTTATATTTTATGATAAAAACTAGCAACTGTTTAACAATCATTATCCCGTCATGACTTCCATTCATAACTTTGTTAGTTGAACTCAAGGATTCCATAAAGAAAACTTCAAAGAAAGTTACCTTCCGGTTTGTGCATTATTTTTAAAGAAAATGGTGCTTCAGTTTTGAGTTTATCCGATACAGTTGAAGCAAAATTATTGGTGTAGTATTTTCTAAAAACCCCATCAATAATATGATGACCTTGAAGTATGGAACTTTGAAACGGAAGCATGGATTTGGAATGCTTGTCTTGTCTGAATGGTTCACTGCTCATTTGGAGACTTTGAGGTAATCTTCCAGAACATCATATTTTCGTAATTACTTTCTGTATTCTTGGAAAACATGATAATTGAACTAACTAGCATAAATGTTAATTGGTTTTGAGTCTAATCATCCATGGACTGAGAATACCAATAAACAAACTTAAAATTTGCTATAGATTTTTTAGTGAAAGTTTGGTTGCGATTAGTTGAAATCCGTGCTGTTTGCCTACCTTTAACAATAATGAGTCAAACATTCGAGGTCCAAAAAGGCAGGAGATTTGCTACTGTTACTCTCTGTTTTATAATATATATATGATTTCACCTTTTATCTAAGACATTGAAAAATAAGTACTAAGCGAGCTGTGCGTCAAAGTGCATGGACAAAACAACAATCCACGGACCATGCAGATTTGATATTTCGAAAATTATATTTTATGCGTACTTTAAACAAAAGCTTGTATAAAGGACTTGAGAGAAGAGCTCTAATTAGTAATTATATAGTTAGAAACGATCCATGAGAGTGGCTAGCACTAAGAGGTAATAAAAAAATCAAAAGATCCAAAAAGTTGGCCTGTAGCTTTCGATTAGCCAGTGGTCATGATTTACATACATGCAAATTAATAATGGCAAGTAAAGTCGTGGTTAATGCTATATTACTATATACACTTCATGACTTTTCAACGGGTTTTTCACATATATTTTAATTTTCCAACCACGTGTGTATATCAAAACCAAAAGTGAAGATCATATGTAAAGAAATGCCTAGTCTAAATGAATATTACGCAAGTAGAATATTATATTGCGTATCTAATATAGTTCTCATATTGAAACGGAAACTAGTAAGGAGGGGTATACACCAAACTTCACTGAAAGCTCTTCCGTACCTACCACTCACTTGTAACTCAGTTGCTGTTGGCTTGTTGGTCGTTCCTCTATATGCAAACTCTTGGCTTCTCTTTCTTGGGTTCATTGTATCAATATAATTAACACAAATATATTGAAGTATTAATTACTATCCGCCAGTGTTCAGGCCTACAAAAGCAGGCATTTCAATGTAAACGTTGAGCCCATGAACATTTTGCACTTGGATTTTCGTATTGCTTTTTCCCAAAAATAGAAGAATGCTCAAGAATCTTATGCCTATTCTTTTGTTCAATCTACTCATGGAATATACACTACAAAAAAAATGTCGTTTAGCGACAAATATTACCAACGAAAAGTCTAAACATTCTGTCGGCAAGATAATTTAGCTACGAAATTTATCGAGAGACTAAGACATCGTAGAAACCACCGTAAGTAATAATTTCTGACGAATATAACAGAAGATCTGTCAGTAAGTTTACTGACGAACAATTTATGTAACCATCGATGAATGTACCAACGGTTGTTTGTGCGATCGACCCTCAATAAATTTACGACGGTCAAAATTTGTCCGTCGATAGATTTCCAAGCAGTATTGGTTATTCCATCGGTAAGTTTATTACAACATTACCGATGATTATATTTGTTCTGTTGGTGAGTATAACGACAGTTATTCTACGACAAATCTTGTCGATAAAGTTGGCAACATAATTGGTTATTTCGTTTGTTACTTACTGTCAATATTACAGACAGTTTGTTGTTTTTTGTTGGTAAATATAATTGATTTTAGCAACGCATTTTTATTTTTCAGACAGTAAATTATTAAAAAAAGTTAATTCCTTCATTAAATTTTATTTGATAATCTTATGGTTGATGCATTATTTAAACAGTTATAAATTATCTGTGCATAATATTTTAATTTATTTATACATTTAATTTGTTTAAACAAAAAGTTAATTGATGATATAAAGTTAAAATTATCTTAATTGATAATAAAAACATTAAATTATATATAATAAGTATTTGTAATTTAAATGAAATAACTACAAGTATACTATTGATTTGGTATCCATAGATGCTTTGATTTAGATTAACAATATATAAAATTTAGAGTAACAATACTTAAAATTTAAAGCCACAAACCAAAGTTTATACTACAAACAAGTTTCAGTTTGTACAGACCATTTACATTTAAAATGTAACATGTTCAAATAGGAGGTTCAAACTACAAACAAATACCTAAATTAAACCAAGTGCACAAAAACCTAGTAAATGACAAAACCTATTTACCTCAAACAACATGCAGAGAAGTCACTGAAGCACGTATAGAAAGAAGATAATGGAGTTAGAGTGAGTTGACAGCCAAAGAAGATAACTAAACAAAGAAAAGAAGATAATGACAATCAAAGTAGTACACAAAACACAGTAACGAATAAAACTCAACAACGTCGTAAAAAACAATCAAAGAATATACTGTTACTTCAACCGTCAATTAAAGAAGGACGACAATGATGACACGCGATGGGTAAGCGACGGCGAGGAGAAAAGATGGTTAACTATACATGAAAACAAAAGATCATCCTTAAATGATATGTTGTACATCTTCAATTTCTTATACTTTATAAAAAAAATTAGATAGGAAATCCTAAAGTAAGCTAGAATGAATTTCCAATTGATATAATCAAAAGCTTTGAAATAAATAATCTTCATATTTTAACTTTGGTTAAGTGTTTTCTTATAGTAGTTTATGGACTTATATCATCTCATTATGATTTAAAAACCAAAAAATTTAACAAATTAACTCATAATCATGCTATATATTCTCATATTATCATAAATGAGTGATGCAACACCTAATATTAAGTATATGTAAAATGATAATTTAGCAACTATAAAAATGTTAACATGTATGGATTTGGCATAAAAGGCTTGGACATACAAGCATGGACCTTATCTCTATCCTCAACTCTAAGTAACTTTTCAATAAACTTTGAAGGGTAAAATTTAATAAGGACAAGATTTATGGAGCTTTCTAAATAGGAAAACAAACCAAAAGCTCTTTCAAGAGTAAAAAGTTGATAACTTCCACTATACTTTCACACTACTTCATATGTATTTATTTAGACCAGTTAGAGTTGCTAGTCCAAGTGGTAAATTTTATGTTTTTATCATAGTTAATGACTTTAGTAGATTTAATGATGTTTTATTCTTAACTAAAAAAGGTGAATGTTTTGAGGAATTTCTTAAATTTGTAAAGAGGGTTCAAAATGGAAAAAAAATCTCTATAACATCTATTAGGAGTGACTATAGTAGGAAGTTCGAGAATGAAAATTTTGAAGCCTTTCTATGAGGATAATGGTATCTTTCATAACATTTATAATAAAAGATCCCCTGACTAAAATGGGCTTGTTAAGAGGAAAAATAGGACTTTGTAAAAAAAATAGTTAAGACTGTGATAAATGAGTATGATCTCTCTACATATTTTTGGGCAAAAAATATGGCTATAACATGATACAGTTTAAATAGAGTTTACATAAGACCAACTTTGGATAAAACCCTTTATGAGATTTGGAATAGGAAGAAGCCAAAATTTAGTTACTTTAAAGTTTTTAGATATAAATGCTATATTTTGAATACTAAAGATAACTTTAAAAGTTTGATTCAAATGTGGATAAAGGAATTTTTTGGCTATTCCTTAACTAACAAAGTATACAGTGTATTTAATAGGAAGAGTCTTATTATTAAAGAGTCTTTACATAGTATGTATGATGAATATAACCATATTGTATTTAAGAAAGTTTTTAAAGATGATGATGTAAGTATATCTAAGGAGTTAGAGCAATTAGTCCTTGAAGAAAACAAGAGTGCTCACCAACACACCTCTCATGAGCATATTGTCGAACCAAATGAGGGAGATAAGAAGAATAGGAGCTCCTAAAAGTTTGAAAATTTAAGAAGAACCATCCTCCAAATTAAATTCTAAGTGATGTTTAGCAAGAGTAATCACTAGATATCATCTTATAGACTTATCTCATCTTGCTTTATTTCTCAAATTAAACCTTCTAAAAGAAACTCTTAGTGATGGAAGTTGGAATCTTGCTATGAATGAGGAGTTAAACTAATTTGAGATGAGTAAAACGTGGACTTTAGTCCCTAGACCTAGAGATCATCAAATCATAGGTACCAAGTGGGTCCTTAAATACAAATTAAATGAATCAGGTACCATTATGAGAAATAAAGCTATATTGGTGACAAAATGGTACAATCAAGAAGAGGGCATAGGCTTTGAGGAAAATTTTGTTCCAATGGTTTAGTTAGAAGCTATTAGGCTCTTACTTACTTTTGTTTCCTATATGAAGTTCAAATTATTTAAGATATATGTTAAAAGTGTTTTTATAAATGTTTCTATTCAAGAAGTTTATGTTGATCAACCACTCAGGTTTGAAAAACATAATGCACTTAACTATGTTTACAAACTTTCAAAGGCTCTGTATGAGTAGAAACAAGCTCCGATCCTAAAGTTTTATATGATAAGTTAAGTGTATTTTTTAAAAATGATTTCTTTATAAGTAAAGTTGACACTACACTCTTTACTAAAACACACAAGCATGATATTTTAATTGTTCAAATTTATGTTTAAATGACATTATTTTTTGTGCCACCAATAAGAGTATATGGAAAGATTTGTCCAAACGTAAAAGTAAGAAATTCAGAAAGTATGATAGGAGAGAGTTTAACTTCTTTCTTGAACTCTAAACCAAATATAAAAAAAGAAAGGTATTAAATTAAGCAAAGAATCCTTAAAAATTACTCAAATGCTTCATAATAGATCAAGCTAAACGATAAGGGACATCTATGAATGTTACAAAATTGAATACAAATGAAAAGGGCAAGCTAGTTGATGTCAAGTTCTATTGAGATATGATTGATAGTTTGCTTTATCTTACCATAAGTAGGCCAAATATAATACTTTATCGATATGGCAGTTATACCGTCGGAAATTCATTGATAGAATATAGATCTGTCGGTAAATCTCGGACAATAGTTTATTGCGGCAAGCGTTTTTGCCTAATTTATCAACGAGTATGATTTTTTTGTTGTTATATTCTATCGAAAATTTGTTGGGATATTTTTCCTCCACCTTTATCGACGAAAATTTTATCTGTCGCAAAATAAACTTTTTACAATAGTGTTATCAACGGATATTGATTTTCTTTCTCTAATTTGTTGCAGTGTTTATTTCGTCAATAATTTTCTGCCAATAATTTATGATTTTTTTGTCGTGATATTTGTCTCTACATGATTCTTTGGAAACTTTTAAAGCTAAATTCTCTCAAGATTAGAGAATCTACAGTCTAACAGTCTTTGTAAGTGCGACAAGTGCCATTTAGCATTTGTCCAGGCTCTTGTCACAGAGCAGAATCAGTAGTAAGGCATATTATTGTACAGTTTAAAAACGAATTGATCACTAATTAAAGTCGTGCTTACAACTTGTAGCAAGCACAAATTGCTCTTTATAGCCTCTGGGAAAAGGGCACCGCTCCTTCTGCTTCTCCAAAATAACAACGAGACAAGGTCGTGGTAGTAGTTGCCTATGGCATCTAGCTAAAAAGCAGCTTTTTAGATAAAAATGGTGAACAGTCGCTCTGCACATAGACACAGGGACAATGCGGAAAACAGTCTTACTTTTCTTTCCCATCTTGAATATCTTTCTAAAATTTCTGCATCTCAATCAAATCAGCATCTTCATGCTTTTTTCTACCCAAACAAAATAAAAAATTGATGGAAACAAATTGAGGATAAGATATTTGCTAAGCTTGAATTAGTGCCTCAGCCTGTATCTAATCATTAGTAAATACTCAGTGCTCCTAATAGTGTTCCCTTATTTAATTCAGACTAAGCCATCCATGATCCATTTTTTCCTTTTAGAAAGGAACCCTTTATTGACTGAAAATACTTACGACATCTTAACCTCTCTCTTTGTTCATTTGTCACAAAGAGAGGAACGCTTCACCTGATAAAGCAAATGACAGTTGTTTTAACTTGGCTTTTTTCTGTTAACTAGATTTAAAAAATGCTAAGCAGCTGGAAGGAGGATTATAGCTCAATTATCTTATTAGCTTTCAGAATCTCTCACAGTTCTTGGATAATAAGATTCCACGTAATTGCAGCACTGTTGATGAACATATCACACGCCATTTTCCATGCCCATTGGATTCTTGTGATTATTGTTATAAGATATCATTAAGATACTAAACGGTGGTCTACTTTGTCCCAGTCCCACACGCCAAAGTTATAATGTGGAATTTTGTGACAACATTATTGTAACGTGACTTGTAAGAGATAAGCCAATGGGACGCTTCTTCAAATCTAGTTTTCTTTATTATTGTTAATTAAAAGTATGTGATTGCATTAATTAGAACAATCTTAAATTAGTTAAAAAATTAAGCATTAACTGGCCCCGATGCTTTACAAAAACAGCAGCGTGCATTCATGAAAAACCCCATTTCAGGTATAGGTTCTTTTCGGGTTGTGTATATTCTCGTTAAATCAAGATGCAGGTCCAAAAAAAAAGTTTAGAAATTTAACAACATGAGCACAAGATTAGATTAAAACTATGGAGAGCTTGTGTCAGACATTACCCAATTCAACGCAAAATGCCCATGGCTATTAATGTTCTGCGAATACCAAACATGTTATGCTGTGGGTAACCAAACTACAAATAGGTGACATGACAAGAACAGCTCATTGAAATGATGATTGAAGATGATGATTTGACTGGAAAAAGGGCAGCATCAATAATGGACATATGAGCCGTTGAGAAAGATCAATCGCATAAGTATCCTTCATTTCCATCTCATTAGGTTTAATGGACATCACGGAATGAGACTTCACATCAATAGACCAAGAAAACAAAATGAAACTCTGTTAGTTTCATAGCCCGAGTTCCATGGTACAATCATCACCTACTTCGTTTAAAATCCCAAATCTTCACCAGCCCACCATGTCTCATGCAGATTTAAAGACTTGGAATCAGATAGCTAGGCAGGAATAACAGCAAAAGAGAGAGTGTTGGGAAATAATGTGGATGATGGAAGTTATCATCAACAATACACATAAATCAAACTGCATAAGTGGCGAAGATGAGCGATACTTGGCTGGAGCGGGTGACAACCGATTATGGGTGAGGGGTAGCTGAAAGTGAATGACCAGTAGTACTCTGATCTTGCTGTCCGTGAGTTGTAGGTGTCCAATCATGCGCAGAGAAAAGAAAAGAAAAAGGAAAAAGGACTGGTTGATTCCGTTTATCTGAAAGCAAATGACATCTCGTCTCATGATCTGGACCCTCACAAGCCAAAATCCTTTTGTAGCGCGCGACTATCGGGGGTGTGTAAGCCCTGTGGCTGTAGCTGGGGGTCTTTTGAGGAAGAGAAAGGATATGGAACCAATCTTGGTCATAGCCGCCAGCTATACCTCGTTGCAGAGCCAAACCTACAGAGCCCATTCATGTCTTTCTCTATGTCTGTTTGTCTCTCCCTCTCTAAGTTTTCTTCTCTTCTCATCTCCAGTTCCATGCGTACATCACACGTGGTTTTCCTGCAACAGGTTATTGCAAACAGACAACTGTGGTCAGAGTGAGGTGACACTGTTTAGTGTTTACAGTTGAAATTTCGTACTTCTTGTAACATGGAATTAATAATTGGATACTCCGTATCCAGTAGGATGTCGATACATGTGAAGTAATCTTCTTTTTCTATCTACCCCTTTCATTTGGAAGGGCGTAAACACGAAATAATAATTTATTTTTAAATTTTAACTTAATTCTTAATATTAATCGAAATAGCCATTTTAATTTTTATTCAAATAATTAATTTAAAAGATTAAGCAATTCCTGATATATTTATAAGTTATTGACAAAATATTCAAATGAGATTATATATATACCTCAATATTTTATATTGCAATGTAAAATAAAACCTAATACGTTCTAACGATGGTATTCATTAAACATGATTATCATAATTGTTATTGTCTTACAATTTCAAATCATTGAACTATACATTAATAAACAGTGATATCATCTTGCCAAGGATAATGATTATGTTGATATCAGTAAGTACAAACAGGTATAGATCAGTAATAAATATCATGGAAGAAGCATAAGCATTTCCTTTTGCCATAGAACCAATGCATTAATTATGTTTAACGGTTACTTTCTTATTATAACTTTTGGCTTTTGGTTTTTATGATATTCTAAAACCAAGAGATTGAGTTTACATCTCTTTTCAACTATTATATATATATATATGTTTCTATGCCCTTTAAAATCAGGTTGTCACAATATAAGAATTAATTCAACCGTGAAAGGCAAAAGATGAAAGCAGAAAAAGAAAAAATTGCTTTTCCCAACACTAAACTAATTAATGCAATAATTGCCATTTTAGTCATTTTTTTCAAACTCACCAAAAATTTCAAACTTCCACATTCGCGAGGCACAAGTGAATAAGAACATTTGGCCTAGTCAATACTTGAATTGCTCTATGTTGTCAACTAAGTGATGTTTAACAAGGAATTTTGTGTTTTTTCTGTGAGTCTCCTGTCAAAACAAAATAAAGTAACGTTTAAGAAACTTCCTCTAACTACACTAATGTTTGAAGGTATGGTGCCTTTCTACAAGCTTTTAACTAGGAACACAATGCTTTGGTCCATCTTGTATTAAATGAATTATGTTTTAGTACTAATTTACTACTGTAATCATGATCCAAAGCTCAATATCCTGTATATGTTCATGGAATTGTTTTCTTCTTTTAAATTAGTAAAGCACTAATCTTTACCTAATTTATTTATCCAATCGTGTTCCTTGGGACTTTATCAGAATTATCACTTCCTTCCCGCAAACCTGTAGCTTGTATAATATTGACGTGACGCCAGTTCAAGGTCGATCCTCATAGTCAATCAACACCTCCTTACATAGTTACATGGAAGATGTTTTAAGACCTCTTGAATCGCACAAGTCCTTTAAAGTGTACATCTCTTAATTGATTAGTAAATTATATCTTCTTCCAATCTTTTGGCATTGTTATCATGAGAAGTAGTATTCAATTTGTACCATGTGCACTAAAGAATTTATCATGGAAACTACATTTCAGCAATATCATTTCAACCAAGACCAGGACAACTTGTGTTGCGTGCACCTTTAGAAAACGTTGTTAAGCTTGTCTTGTATCGCAATATATAATTACTTGATATTGTGACGTAAGAGAAGAGATGTCAGGAACTAAAATTATAAGATTCTGATTTCAAATTTTTACTCGAATGGGATGCAAAAGCAAAGCTACCCTCTATTATGTAATTCATTTTGAATTTCGACTTAAAATTTGGAATGCTGAAAACGTCGAAAAAATTTTCAAATTTATGCACTAACACAATAATAGATAATACGTGTTATTAAGTGATCATTTCATCACAATAACTCACGGTGGTTCAAACTCAATTGATTTTATATATTCTCTAACACGTGTTACACTATCCCAGCTTATATCTAAAGTATTAAGAGTATCACTGCCACAAAGAAATTATTTTAAATTAAATTCGGTACAAAGGCTAGTTTGTGAGGTCCAGTAATTCAGACAAATAAGAAATAATTAATTCTGGCAAAAATTTACTCGTAAGTTTGTTAATCCAACTCAAGTAGGATGCATGTCAATCAACGGAATAAATGTTGAAACAGTTTTAAGCAATGGCTGATTAGAATGTTAACAACTTTCAAAAGGCTATAAATAGCCTTCGATTAGGTTGGTGGCACGTCTCATGGCAAGAGGAACAAGAACCTGTAAAATAGGTTTTACCCGAAAATAGAAAAGAAAATAAGAGACTCACTCACTAGCTAGGTGTCCTTCACTTCTTAAAGGGTCGTACGATAGGGTAAAAAGGGTAAGCAAGTCCATCAAGGAAAGGGTAATAATCATAATAAATGAGAGCCAGTGCATGAAAAAGAAGTTGGTAAGCATAAAGTATTATTTCTAAACATAATAACATAAATATATGAAAAGAAGACTAATGCATAGATGAACAGTTGGATCGATTAGTGGGTATATACTCCTAAAGTTTATTTTAAAATTATAACTAACAATACCATCTACATTTGGAGTTAAAAAGATCCTATATAATTTTAATAAAGAGCCTATTTTCGAATAATAAGAGAGTTTAAAATTATAACTCATAGATATTAAATATTGGTAGCTACTAAACTAAAAAATTTTAATAATAAAATGATGATTTTGCCAATATAATTTGATTTCTTGTTCCAATTTAAGTTTAAACTTTACTTGTTCCAATAGTTTCAAGTAAAATTCCCAATAGGATTAAAGGTTATGAATGTATTTGCAATAAATAAAGAAAGGCATGTGATACAGAGAGGAGAGAGATAAAAAAATCTTCAATCTAGTTGCCTTATCTCTTGGCCATCTTTGCCTTTATATTTATCAAATATTTCTTTATTAATCAATCAAAGAAAGGTGGTCTCTTGTCACCCACTCAAGAATCGCAGCCTCTATGTCAGTTCCGGCTCAAGCTTAGCCTCTTCTGACCTTCGCCTTCTGCCTTTTACACCCATCTTAAGATCTCTATCTCCTTCCTATATTTGTTCCCTTCGATTTTCTGCTTGTCAACTTGTTGACTTAGCATGTTTATGTCTCGGTGCAACTTAGCCTTGAAAAATCCAACGTTTCCTTCCTAGATTTAATCACTTACATGCAATTTGATAAGGAAGCCGGAGTTTTCACAGGCATGCTCTCTGTCTCTTGCAATAGATGAGTAGGTGCCTAAACTCTCTAGGGTTTCTTTATATAGGCCTTACCTTAGGGTTTTGGGCTTTACTTGGTTTCTGTTTTGGTGGAGTGCTGCTTGTGGAGTTGTTTGCAGATGGAGGAGTATAACCAAATGAATGAGAATACAACTCCGAGGGCAAATTTCTTGTACGCTTCGCCGATTCTCGCCCCCAGTTCTTCTCCTTACGGAAGAACAAGCAGTGGCTCTAACGTTGGCAATCAACAGACCCAGATGCCTTTAAGTCCATTCCATCTTCAATCTAGTGAGTGTTTCCAATCTGATGCACATCCTATTATTGTGAAGACTGAAGCCAGTACTTCACATCATCATGCTCATAAATTTCACTACCCTCTATTGAGAGGGCATCATACAGTTAATAATCAACAGCAACAAGGGAGTGAAAGCTCCAGTGAAGTTGAAGCCATCAAGGCCAAGATCATAGCTCATCCTAAATACTGTAACCTTTTGGAAGCTTACCTGGATTGTCAAAAGGTACGCGTATATGTCCAAAAAGATGATCATCTGTAAATATTGTTTCGATCACTGAAAAGCTTAACGTTGTTTCGGCGACGATCCTTTCTTTCTCTTGCTCTTTGCTATATTTTAAGGTCGGAGCTCCACCTGAAATCGTTGCTAGGCTTGTGGCCGCTAGACAGGAGTTTGAATCAAGACAACCGTCTTCAGTCTATTCGAGGGAAGCTGCTAAAGACCCCGAACTAGATCAGTTCATGGTGAATTTTACCCTATAATCTGTTGTATCGTCTTTTGAGTATCTTCCTTATAATATATCAATTTTCTTATCTGGGTTCATAAAGTTTCGTTATCTAAACATGTGGACCAACAAACACAGGAAGCTTACCACGATATGTTAGTGAAGTACCGTGAGGAGCTTACAAGACCCATACAAGAAGCCATGGATTTCATGCGTAGGATCGAAACGCAGTTAAACGTGATCTGCAATGGTCCTTTACGGATCTTTAACTCTGGTACGCTGACCTTCTAGATCTTACAATCTAAAAACTCATACCTGATAATTGTACTGGTATTTAGCAGAAGAAACAAAATGCGTGTTCGCTAACGGAGAAAGAGGAAGAAGGCTTTGCCAAATCCCTAGAGTTTCGCTATGAGATCTAACTCAAATTTAATTGGTACAGTGCAGAAACTCATAACAAATCCAAACATCCATTGGTTCATAGAGAAAATCCAAAGACCAGTCAGTAGTCATTTTCTCCATTTCATAGTGAAGCATAGATTGGCAGAGATTTCGCTTTCCAATAACTAGCGTGAATCAGCGACTCAACTACCCAACATTCACTAGTGATTAACAAACCCTAATCATGAGCCTATACCAGAGGACCTTGGAGACCTGGAATTGTTAAACTTTGTCTTAAATCTACAACGAAGCTACAGACAAAAAGTATTGAACGATTAAATCCCTTACATGTGTTATCCTTTAATTGGTTTTCGATTCTTGGAACAGTTAATTCTTGTTAGGGTAGTAGTTCTGATAAATCTGAATCTATATACGAGTTTGTGTAATACAGTATACACACTTCGAGAATGATGGCGTTATTAGTGTTTGTCATTTTCCTAGTTTTTTAGTGCAAATTTTGATTTGTTTTGCACAATGAAGAACCTCGGATGCTGTTCAAATCTAAGCTACGACAGGTAGTCTGTACGACATGTCAGAATATGGACGTGTTCTTTATGAACTTCTGTAGTTTAGGCTCTTTTTTTTCTTCTGTCTCTCTCTCTCTCTCAGGCACTTCTCACTTATACATTTAGTTTCCCTTTCTTTCCTCTTATTCAATCATTTTGCCATTGTTACATGAGCAACTACCCACAATACTGGAGCATTCTATGCATTAGCACACATAATTAGATACAAGTAATGTAAAGATAGAGAGAGGGATTTTTTATGTGGCCGGTGACAGTTGGCCGGTAGGAGGCTCCTGACCGGGATCTACTTTTTGAGTCGGGAAAGATGAAGGCAGAGCTTATGTCTTCATCATAATAAGCAACCAACAAGGTTAGATCCCTTGTTGCTGAGAAAGATTTTAATTTTTTGAGGTTAGTGCAGATATTGGTTGTACTGGGTCGATTGAAGGAGATTAATTTGGAGATATAAGATTTTTAAAAGCCTCAACACCGCGTTGATATGACTTATTCTTTTCCTTTATTTGATTTTCCAATTGGGCAATTAGTTTTTTAGTTCATCTATATGCTGGAATTTAAGTAGAGAGGTGTCTTGGAAATGAAAGAACACTCACTCACACATTAACGAGGAGAGGCTGTAGAGTTAGGAAGCAACAAAATGATGACGTTAGGGTGAGTAGGGGAGTAGACCCTGTCTTATCTCTTACATGCTTAAATTAATCTATATATCAATGAATACGTTAGAGGTCATTCTAATTATTTTTGTATCCTGTCAAAGAGAGCTTCTTTTAGAACCTTTTTATTCTTTTCAAATTGGCTACAAACATTATAATTATGCATAGGAATGTTTATAGATGCAACTTACGATGTTCCTGCTTTAGCATGATGTTATAGCTGTGATCCTTTGCAGCTCTATAAAGGTTTTGATTGTGTGATACTGGAATGGACATATTTTTTAACCTATAATATGGTTAATAGCTTAGTGTATTTGGATTTATTATATATATCATTATTAAATTTTGTTTCAATTATTCTTTTGGTATATCTGAAACCATAAGAATTTTACTAAAATATAAATATGCAGGAGCTGAAATTGGACCCCTTTGTTGGTATTATTATTGTCAATTTGAAAACTTCAATTTTGTTGTTGCTTTGACTTTATAAAGATTTGGATGACAGATGAATATATGGTTTACTCGCATGCATACTTCTTTTGTTTTACTTCTGGATATCTCCGCTGAGTTATATGTGGCGTATGATTTTGTTGAATCAGAGTTCCAATCTTTATATTGTGAAGAAATGATATGCAACTAAACTATCAAGTGTTATCTGATTTCACTGCCGCTTAATATTTAAGGATTTATAGTCATTTAATCCTTCTAGTTGCTTGTCCTAAAAGGGTGAACCATCGGGTTTTCCATAGACTTGTTATCGTATCGTCGTTTGCAAATGTACCTATTCTAAGCGATCCATTCAAGTTTACCATTTTTAACGTGACTATTAGGATCCCTATGTCGCTTGACTTTACTATTTCATACTCTTAAGTCTCAGAACTATATACTTCCCAAGCCTTTGTGCCTCTGCCCTCTTCGAGTACTCGGATCATTCTGCGTATCTTAATGTGGACAAATTATGTTCGAAAGTCTGGCAGGTAAAGAATGGGCTCTACTCACAAAGTGAGTGTTTCACTTTGAGGAATTGTCCACACAAGCATGATATCGTGCTTGGTCTTCGGAGTTTATGGTGGTACAGCGATGAGACTGAGGGCCGACAGAGCATACTATATCTATGTACTTGATTAATCGGATGAATTGTTCGTACTTAGTTCCCTGGCATCGTAGAATAATCAACTCTTTCTCATCTACGGAAGTCATTCTTTATTTTGATTACTGCCAACTCCGTTTTAAGGTCCTTTCAGGATTATTAATTGTGCGTTCAACATGTTATGATCAAAAGCAGATATTCTAAAGAATGGATTATTCGTGATTGACTGTGCAGACGAGAAATCCGAGGGCGTTGGCTCATCTGAGGAGGACCAAGAGAACAGCGGCGGAGAAACGGAACTGCCTGAGATTGATCCTCGAGCTGAAGACCGAGAGCTCAAGAACCACCTCTTAAAGAAGTATAGTGGTTATTTAAGTAGTCTTAAGCAAGAACTTTCTAAGAAGAAGAAAAAGGGAAAGCTGCCCAAAGAGGCTAGGCAGAAACTACTAAGTTGGTGGGAGCTACACTATAAGTGGCCATATCCTTCAGTAAGTGTCACTCTTTTCCTTTCCATCATCTCTTAGCTGCTAATATAACATACATTTGGATAATTATAGATGGGGAAAAAAAAACTGAAAACATTAAAAACTACAGTTTAATGTTTGGAGATATTAATGCTTTCCTGGAATGTAACTAACAGGAGACAGAAAAGGTGGCATTGGCGGAATCAACTGGCTTAGACCAGAAACAAATAAATAACTGGTTCATTAATCAAAGGAAAAGGCATTGGAAACCATCTGAAGATATGCAATTTATGGTGATGGATGGTCTACACCCACAAAATGCAGCTCTTTATATGGATGGCCACTACATGGGTGATGGTCCATATCGTCTAGGACCATGAGCTCTACATGTTAAGACCCTCAGGTTAGACAGTAGGGGTTAGTTCCGTCTAAGGCTTTAGCATGAAAAAACACTCATTCATGCACCCTGTAATATTAATTCCGAGACTTAGGTAATGTGTCATAAGCCATATTTAAAACCATACTATTTTTCTTCTTATCACAACAAAAATGCCCATTACCATATAACCTTTGTTGTTTGTATGTCGTGTAATCCATAAGGGTGGATGGTGGTTGTCGTCTGCCTTGTGTTAAGATTGAAACATCTCTTCTTAGTTTTTGTTTTGGCATTATAGGACTCGAAGGTATGGTCCGTAGCTTTCCTATGGGTTTGAATGCAAGCAAAGGAAGGAATAATGCAAAAGAGAGTTTGTAATTTTGGCTAAACATGATGTATTTCCATTCTGTATGTGCACTACTATGTACTGCTTTGCTGCTAATTGTATATAGTGAGAAACTACAATGGGATTGCCATGCTTACTATAATATATAATATTCCTTTTTAAATGTGCAATCGACGATGTTTAATGTTGAGGGAATATTAATCATTCATTACGAGGGATATCATTTAAAATGATCAAGAATTTTGATTAATGTTATAAGGTATTTATATTTATATAAATTTATCATGTCAAATTTAACATTTTAACTTGCATGATGGTCTAAATTGGTGAGGTCAATCGAATGAAATCGTCCTACGGATCTATATTGGTATTTGCTGAAAATACACACGATGTTTTAATAAAAACTGCAATTATGTGTAACTACAATTTAAAATTTTGTCAGGTTGAGTAGAGAACCGATTGACTGTTGAAAGTTTTAAAAAAAAGTTACTAATAAAGATGTCATGTTGCAAAACAAAAAAAAAGCAGATAAAGACGTGTAAATTTCTATTTACAGAGATGTTGCATTACAAAAAAAAAAACTTTGTAAAGAATTCTAAAAAACGCAATATCCCTTACTTTATCAATATATTCTTAAAAGGAAAAATATTGTAAACAAAAATAAAAATTTACAATTTAAGTTGAAAATGCAATCAAATAAAATGAATTAATTATTTCTCTCAAATATAGTATTACGCTAATTGAAAGAATTTATCTTGCGACTCCATGGAACTTGTTATCTTCATTGGTTGTTTTTGTATATAAGCATAATTCTACACATTTGAGTCAATAATTATTACTATTACTATTTTAATATGAATTCATAATCATTATTCTTTAGATACATTTGTAAATCTTTAACGGAAATATGTAGTAGTCTGTCGACAAAGTATATATTTTGAGCAAGTCGCTTGATGAGTCAATAACTTGGAATGAATCAATATGATCGATCTAATAAGTCAGCAATAGAATTTAGAACAGAGCACACTCACATTAATTAGCATAATGTTTATGAGTAACTCCTCCTCACAAAAGTCTCAAAGAGATGTAATTCATAACCTCATATAGTGGAGACTCTTTGGAAATCCCCCTTGTGTTAGGCTTTTAAATTCAAATGACAAAATTATGTGAATGTTGGTGAATCTTCATCAATATTTAATCCATGGGTTGCCATAAAGATGACATATCAATAGGGGAACAATGAAAAGTCTTATGAGTAGGCAAGGCAAATTTGTGATGTTAACAAAATTTTGAGAGTTAACTAGAGTTGACATTTGTTGGTGTGTAGTCTTTGGTAGAAATCTTTGACGATAGACAAGATTTGAATGTAAAATCAAAGATAATTGGCATAACCAACTCATGCTAAGTCAAA